>JAODPA010015881.1:0-13268 GCA_025585075.1 Nepenthes mirabilis
GGACCAAAGCCCGCCCCGCCCGAATGACTAAATTTTTTTTTTTTGGGGAAGAGACCCCAAGGAACCGGAAGGCACACCAGATGACCAAGGGACTTTATATATATATATATTGAAAAGAAGAAGAGACCCCAAAGAATCAGAAGGCACACCGGATGGTCAAATGATTTTTTTTTTTATGAAGAGAGAAACCAAAGCCGAAGAAGCACACCCTGAACCAGCCAGTGCAATCCTAGAGATAAGGAGAAAAACCTAACATCCCGGAGAGGCACTCCAAATGGAGAGGAAGTCCACAAATCCTAAGAAACACTCCAGTCGAACAAGATCAAGGCCAGCCAACACAATCCCCCTTTTTTTTCACCAACATGATAGCAAATCGAGCAGAAAGCACACTATCAGCACCAAGCTCCAATATCTGCTAAGGCCAAATGCAAGCCAGAATAAACCATTCGTGTGCCAGGCCATCCCTGAATCCCAACGAACCAAGGCTTAAAGGGTAAGGTTCCATCGGTCCTTAATGTGCTTGTAATCTTGATTGCTCGTAGGAATCAATGTTTCTAATTTATGGCGTACAATATCTGTGATCTGAATAACTAGCTGGTGCTCAGAAGCCCAGTTGGAGTCATTGAAAATCCTTTGGTTGTGTTCTTTCCAGAGATAGTAAATCAACGCTGCCAGTGTTTGATGGAAGGGTAGCCCTTTAGGGTTAGAACCTTTCCATCTTTTGGCATCCCACTGAATATTCAAATGCAAATCAGTATATGGCCATGATATCCCCGTTCTCTGGCGCATCTTTTTTCGGACAGCACCAGTGAAAACACAATTGAAGAAGAGGTGATCAGGTTTCTCCACCTCAACTTGACAATAGGTGCATTTATCCGAAATATTAGTCCATCTGCTAACCCGATCAAGTGTACTAAACCGACGTCGGATGCAAAGCCAGAAGATCAAAGCATGGGAAGGAATATGGTAAGGACACCAAATTAGCGCGACCCACACCACTTTTTCTTTTGGGGCATGATAAAGATCATACGCAGAGCAGATCGAGAAATGATCGTCCCTGGAAAGACTCCAACTAATAGAGTCTTGCTCGTCCTGATGGGGCTAGTAATTAGGCATTTTTTCAAGAATCTGCCTTACCTCCTCATCTTTGTCATTCGACCATCTCCACGCCCCATTCCTAATAATTTCCTGGACCTTTGCATCAATGGGGATACCCGTGACCATACGCACCCGATCTCCACAATGGTCGCACAGAGGTCCTAGAGGATGCCAATTATCCAGCCAAATACGTGTCTGATAGCCATTTTATATAATGTATTTGACATGGGGGCGCATATCAAAACGAAGCTTCATAATCTTCTTCCACGCCCAAGGTGCTGAACTCGAAACTTTAACGGTCCAAACACAGTGATTTTTTAATCTACAATTCCGAATCCAGGTCGCCCAGATGGAGTCATCCTTGCTATTAAGAATTTTCCAAAGAAGCCAGCTGATTAGAGCTTTATTACCTACATGGAGGCTTTTGATCCCAAGGCCTCCTTCATCCTTCGAGCAACACACATTAGCCCAGGCCACTTTAGTTGAGTTTTTGCCTTCCAAGCACCCATGCCAAAGAAATTTCCAAAGGAGACTCTCTATTTTCCGAAGTAGACTTTTGGAGACAAGGAAAAGGGATGCCCAGTACAAGTGAATGGAAGACAAAATAGAGGTTAAGAGCTGAAGGTGACCTCCAAAAGAGAGCCATTTGTTTTTCCATGAGGAAATCCTATTCTTGATTCGTTCAAGGAGGGGTTAACAATCCTTGATTGTGAGCCGTGTGGTTAAGAGAGGCACTCCTAAGTATCTGACAGGGAGATGACCTCTTTTAAACCCAAGAATGGTGGTGATTTCATCAGCAAGGCGATTATTTTTCATTCAAACAAAAACCTCGCTCTTTTCTTTATTCGCCTGAAGACCAGATAGAAGTTGAAATTTCTTAAGGCAGTCATTTAATATTTCGGCAGATTCTGAATCCGCCTTAGAAAAGAGTAGACGGTCATCTGCAAAAGCAAGCATGATTGTGCTTTTATCCTTCCATTTCCAATGGTATTGAAAAGATGGATATCGTCGGGCTTTCACTTCTATAATACCATTTAGAACTTCTATAATACCATTTAGAACTTCCATGACCAGAACAAAAAGATAAGGTGAAAGGGGGTCGCCCTGTCGAACGCCTTTGGCACCTTTGAAGAAGCCAACCGATTCACCATTGATATTTATCGAGTATGATGGTGTAGTTATACACTGCTCAATCCACATGATCATCTTGGGAGGGAAACCCATAATATGAAGGGTAACAATAATGAAGTCCCAATGAACAGAGTCATAAGCCTTCATTAGGTCAACTTTCATAGCGCATCTGGCTTCACCCTTACCTACATGGTATCAGTGAAGCAGCTCTTGAGTAAGGAGGATATTGTCACTAATGTGTCGGCCAGGAACAATGGCAATTTGGCTTTTATCGATCAGATAAGGAAGAGTATCTCTAACTCTGTTGGCAAGAATCTTGGATATGATCTTATGTATTACATTGCAGCAAGCGATTGGCCTATAGTCAGTCACCTTGGCAGGTGACTTGACCTTTGAGATAAGGCTAATAAGAGTGACATTCACCTGCTTTAACATCTTCCCGTTTGCAAAGAAATCTTGGTCCGCCTCCACCACCAAAGGGCCTATAATGGGCAAGGATTCCTTGTAAAATTTTGAAGAGAATTCATTAGGCCCAGGAGCTTTAGAATCTCCAATGGACAGAATGGCCTTATGAATCTCTTCCACATTCTCCGGACGACACAGATCCTCTTGAGCCGATGTCGTAAGAGTATGATATATAAACAGACGGGCCCACTCCGGAACCACGATAGAATTGGCTGTACCCGTCCCCCAGGAGGCTCTGGAAATGATTCACAATCAGCTGCTGAACCTCTTCCATGCTTTAGGTGCGTCCATCGTCAATTTTTGTAATGGAAAGGATTCTATTGTGGTTAGTTTTCTGGGAGATTGAATGGAAGAAGAATTTAGAGCATTGATCCCCATCCTTTATCCAGTGAAGTTTGGCCTTTTAGTGTAACAGTTCTGATTCCTTCGCCAAGGCTCTAATGTAATTGGTCTTAAACAATCGCTCAGCTTCACTGATAGAGGCGCTACTTGGTTGGGTGGGGTGTAGCTTTTGAAATTCCTCCAGATCATGACGCGCTCAGGCCACTTCCTCTAACACACTCCCTTCCTCAGAACTGAGGTCTTTGAAGAGCATTTTGGTACATTTGAGCTTATACATGAGTCTGAACATGGGGAATCCCTTGCAATTCAAACACCAGGCTTCACGAATCGTTGGGTGGAATCTAGGGTGTGAGGTGAGAAAGTTATTGAATCGAAACAATGAAGTGAAATCCGGAGATGATTTTCGAAGACATTTTTCAGAGAGGATTTTCGGAGAGAATGACTGGAGTAGATTTAGAAGGAGATGACCGGAGAGGATTGGCATATTAGCCAAGGATGGAGTGAATAGAATGATAAAATAAGATAAACAAAGTAGAAATGATCGGAGAAGATGGATAATAAGACTTTCGAAGAACATTGACGAGATTTCCAGAGTAAATTGTCAATAAGACAATCAGAGAAGAAAGATGGCAAAATGAAATATTGACCGGTCAAGAAAGTTGATCGGAGTTGACTGAAGGCAATGAATGAATCATTGATCGGTTTTGGCTAAAAGTCGGAGAGGTCAGTTATGAGTAGGTGAATTACTCCTACCTGCTTCCACCTGCTATAATTCTCTAAAAAGGGGGATATGAATAAAATATTTATAGTAGGTGACCTGCCCCACCTACTCTCACCAACCCCATCACCTATAAATATTAGATGTGAGGGTAAGGGGGAATTTTTGAGAGAAGTTAAGAAGAAAAGGCATGTGAGAGACGAAAGAAAGGTAGGAAAGAATTCCATGCCAAACTTGGGTAAGGGAGTTCATAAATTAGGCAAGTGTACCCAACGTTTTTACTAATTTCATGTTTTAAATCTGTTAAGCATTGTCGTTATCATGCTCTTCTAGTTAAGTTTCTACTTAAGAATGTCAGGATAATTATGTTTTGCATGATGTTATCATTTATGAATGCATCATTAAAGAACTTTGGTTATTTGCTCATCTATGTGAAGTCTGGTTATTTACATATTTGCATGAAGTTCAGATATTTGCATATCTAAAGAAATCTAGTCATGAGCATGTTTAAAAAGAAGTCTAGCTATTAGCATATAAAAGATGTCTGGTTATTTGTATTATTGAGTAACTTCGGCTATTTGAACTTTGAACTTTTGGAAACTCATGGATTTTGAAAATGGATTTTTTTGATTAAGAGTTACAGACCTTAAATGTAGCGGTTTTGATTGGTCAAGAGTTACGGACCTTAAATGTAGCTGTTTATGAGATTTGATGGTCAAGAGGATCGAGAACAGCATACCTTAAATGTAGTCATTATTTGAGATATGTTGGTCAAGAATTACGGACCTTAAATGTAGCCATCTTAATTAGTTAAGAGTTACGGACTTTAAATGTAGCCGTTTTGGTTGGTCAAGAGCTATGGACCTTAATTATAGCCGTTTGTTGGTTAAGAGATACGGACCTTAAATGTAGCAAATTTTTGACAAAAATTGGTTTTGAAATAGAAACATGTTGTGGAAACTAATTCGCATGAAAATGACTTCAGTTCATGTTTTTATGAATTTCACTCTGGCCACATTTCATGATCTGCATGCATAAATGCCTTCATTATGTTCTATCTTTTTCTGCCCTGATTATGATTGTGCATGACTTTTTCTTATAGGTACCTTGTTGGGCTTTTAGCTTACTCCCCTTCTGTTTTAATTTAGACAATCTTGAGTATATGCCGGACGAGAAAGAATAGGACCGAACAGGAAAGAATAGGATCGGACGGTCTAGTTAGGAAGGAAAAGTTGATCTAGATGCCTGTAGCAGTTAGCTGGACAGACTACAATAAAGAAAATGGTTTATCAGGACTTATGAAATAGTAAGGACGGATCTTGATGTAATTTTTCTTTGGTTATTTTGAAAAATTTTATAAAACAATTTTGCTGTGAAATTTAATGGATATTAGTATGCTTCCGCATGATTTTATGGTTTGAGTAATTTTGGTTCCTAGTGGCATCTCATGTGTCTTGGCCGATCGACTTAGATCCATGGCCAGTCAAGAGGTGATCGACCAAGATGAGGCAGGACAAGTTGAGGCCGTCTGGCCAATCGCGATCCTGTGCATGCCATGCAAAGTTAAAATAAAAATTTTTAAGTCCACCTATATAGGTATATATATATACCTTTGGTTCATCGTATATTTTAATACGGTATAAGTATGAAAATTTGACGGAGCCCATATATGGTGGAATATGGCCATTCCATCACACCCACATATCTTACTTTTGACGGATACCGATCGCTTCTAAGTCAACGCTACGTGGACATTGCAAAACCTCGAAGAACACTTAATGGACATCTTTCTGAATTCACCTAGACCTAAAAGAAACATACTCTTCCGCAACAATAGTCAGCCCCTCCCAAATAAGCCATCACTCGAAACTCTATAATACCATAGTCAAGCTATCAAAGAAACCACATGCCCATCATAACATTTTTTCTTAATTAAACTAATATTCAATAGAGTACATAGCTAACTGCCCTTCCCAAACAAAAACACAATCCTCAAATAGAGTTCATGCATTTTCCATAATTCTATGAATTCATCGATGAGGCCATCACAATATTGTCTCAAACATGATCGGAAGATCCAACCCATAAATTCATAGAAATGCCAATGAACCTACAAACCTAAATGGTATTAATGGAACATGCAACGACCACATCTTATCTTAAATGCTGCTACAGGCACAACTCTTAATCACCTATAATCAACAATAATATGGATATAGATCGACCTAAAAATACCAAATCCTTACAAAAGATCAAACAATTCACCAATTTATTCACAGTGCCATATATCAAACCACTAATCTCTTGAGCATTCTAAATTTCAAAAATCCACGCGTAATCACAACAGCTCATCTTACACACCTAAGATGTTCTAAAGCATCCTAAAGTGGCGCTTGACCATTGCTTTCTTGATTCTACAAGGAATCCTTAAGAATATCGGTGTCGTTTTTGGTACAACCCTAAATTATTGATCAAAGATCAATCAACCTAATCCTTTTCCTAGGAAACATCCTCAAATACTTATATAGCCAAGATTTCCTGGTGCCCACAAGATGACTCTCAGATGTGGTCTCATTTGTTCAATGATTTGATGCATATCCTTATTGCGACTTGCAAGCACAAAGATACTAATTTCCTAATACCTCGATTAACTCTGCCTCAACTCAAAATTTCACAATTAGGTTGCCAAGCGTAATATTCTTGTCAACAAAACTCAAATTAACACAGTGACTAATCAACCAAAATACCACAAAAATCAGATCAAAGCTCAAAACCACAAAACAATTTCAATCAATTCAACCAATTGTAGGTACCCAAGAAACTACCATGGTCATTAATATAATTAACACATATCTATAGCCCTCAAAGGAACGATTAAATTTAGAAAACACAATATAAAAATGTAGATTCAAGATCCAGCAACATAAATACCATATCATTAGAATTGAAAAAGTCTTACCTTTCGCTACATTACCTAGTACCTCAGCTTCCTTAGCCTTTTACGTACATGAATCATCCGATGCAGAGGGCTTGGACACAAGAGGCTTCTTTGGATATGGGCAATTCTTAATCAAATGTCCCCTTTTTCACAATTAAAGCACACGCCCAACGGCTTATAATAGGGTTTATCACCATGTTGATTCCCACAATATTGACAAGGATCAACGGAATTCTGCAAGGTCAATTTGGGCTACCTAGCCTTCATCTCCCGCCATAACTGCTTAGCCCTCTTCGGCAGTCTCCCCAAACTAGTACTCAGAACACCTTGCCTAAACATCTTCCTCTTAGAGAACTCCTCTCCATCTCGCGGTCGGCCACCACCACAAGAAGCTCTTCACCTAGGCGACATGGTCAATACTCTCTCAAACATAAGAGCAATTGGGTCAGATCACAATTCAACTTGGATGCTAAACAAGGCATAAACAAGGCACTAAACTCTATGCGGTGAAATATAACTAACAGATCCTGACTTAGCCCTCGCCTAAATAAACTAGCTTAACTTCATTAATTCACTAGCTAGGATATCGTAACTAGACAACCAGACTTAACTACTAATTTTGACTTAGTTCCAACCTTTTTTTGGTAATTAATTAATTTGCATTAAAGTGTAAAAATATACAAAAACCTATATTCAATCACCAAGTATTCTGCCAACTTGAATGAAGAACATAGAGGCTAGGGCATACCCTAAGAACCACGAAACAATTCAACACTGGTCAACTAGCTGACCGGCTAAAATTGCCTGAAGGCACTAGGTGCTCAGGATTGGAATGGAAATTTTCGGTCTATGTCTATATGCTGGCTTGGGTCTACTTCTCGGCTAGGGCGAATTTCGACGGTCTGGATTATTGCATCGACTTGGTGCTTTATGGGCGGTAGTGTTCATATTGCCGGATTGATGTTTTCACCGGTTTGACTAAAAAAAAAAGCATTCCGGATTGCTGTTTGCATGGCAACGTGGACGTGGAGCCAAATTGGCAGTTGGCGGATAGCACAAATCTTCCAGTCAATGGGTTTACCAGCCTTAATGAAAAAGGCCGATCAACACGCTGACCGACCAAGGGGCCAAGTGGAGCAAATTGGATGCATATGATGGAACACGGACATGCAAGGTGCTATTAGTGGAGTGCGGAAAATCCGGATCACAGGTTTATGACTCTTTTGCCGGAATGGGTCTTCTTGTCGGTATTGGTGCACCTAGACGATTTGATATTTCTCCTGTTTGGAAAAAAGGGGCGATTTTTTTGGTTGGATTGATTACCATCCTGGAAGCTTCGGAAGTTGAAATTCTCCGGTCAACTGGTTGATCGAAACGTCCTGGAATTCACCCTGTCTAAAGTTGACAGTGTTGGATGCTACTAATGGAAGTCACATAAACTAGGTTAGCTCGAACTATCCAATCTTTCTTAAATATCTTACATCTTTCTCTACTTATTCAATCTATCTTACTCTAATCTAGGTTTTTGTATAAGATTTAGATCAAACCTAAAATATCTTTCTCTCTGATACCATCTATGATGTACCGTATTTCTAACCGAAAATCTGGTAGAGTTTCAACTATAATACGAACGTCGGCCAAATATAAAACCTATAAATATCATTTACAACATATAAAAAATCTCCAAAAAAACTCCAACATCTAGACAAACACAAACTAAACAACACAGGATCCTAAATCTGCCACAATTATTTTGTGGCTCCAACGTTAAGTCCTTGGACACAACATCAGACATAGAGAGATGCTACTAGGTACTTAAAGCAAACCATAATAACTTGTGAAAGCATATACATATACATCCATGCACAGCGAACTATACTATCTGATCATCCATTATTTTTACAATATACACCAACAAGTCTAACATAAATATATATACATCCCTTCATAAAGTATACAAAACCACAAAAGTATAAATCTTTGACAGGATCTTCCAAGTCTCGCGCCTAGCCAACATCTAGTCTCTACTCTGTATCATTGGGTATAAGCCTGTGCAAATCTGAAGGAAAGGAAAAGTAACAATGAATGAGCTTAAAGCTCAATAAGGCACAATATAGCAAAGATATAAGTAATATATTGAAAATAAGTCAAAAGGAAGGAATAGAGCATGACGCAGGATCCATAAGATAAAATATGATCAAATACTTTTTCGAAATACAAATAACTTTCCATATTTTATATTTCATCGCTTAGGGTTCCAAAAATATGCATAAATTTTTCAATCTTTATAGACCAGGACCAATAGACCTTCTAACTAAATGAGCAGGGAGATCAAAATCTGAATTGTATTTGCTTCTACACAATTTAAAACCATTTCCTCCTATTTAAGACCCAAAGGTGGGTTATCTACATATAAACCATGTAGACGGGGCCGCAACCGCATGCAGCTCATATAGACAACAATCTTCCACTATAGCATTCTAAGGCATGCCAAGGAATATCACCTGCTATAAAATACAGCTAAAATAATCTTTAAATTTTTACTATAATATTAATAGCATGCTAGGAAATACTACCTTATTAGATATAAATCTGTGGTTCAGGTTTCACGATTTCTTATTCTTTGAGGAAAAGTCCACCAAACTTCTTTCACATAGTTCTCATACCAGGAGAACGAATCATACACATAGCAAATTGTGGCATTCCCTTCGTATTCTTACATATCTTGCTTAATTCTTATATACAGATACAGATTATCATTTCTTGAGGATTTAAGTCTTCAGGTGACTTTAAACATATGCATAGTTTATCATGATGCTTTGAAACAATTAGGAAATCCTTATCACATCGGTCAAACGTAACTTGAGTGCTTCCGAACAATTATTCTTTCATAAATGGTTCACAATAAACTTTGTGGAATATGCAATTGAGCACAGATAATTATACATAATTTAAATATCAATTAAACAAAATAAAGTCATGTAAAAATACCATTGTCAGCATGGGTGTTGGGGTCCCTTATGTGGAAAATCGGACTAAACTTGAAAAATCGGACACCCAAAAGGTAAATATCCACATTTAAGAAATGGATTTTCGTTATCTAAAGCCAAATCATGTATGAAACTCAAATTGATCGGTTAATCATGGTCCGGGCGCATGTTAGGGCTCTGGTGAACGAAATTGTACATAAAATTACTAAATTGAATATCCAATCGATAAATTAACATATACAAGATATGGGTAATGATGTCCTAGAGTCAAATTAGGCAAAAGCCCCAAAAATCCATAGGTAAAAATATCTGGGCACGGGGTTAGGGTTTCGGTGTGAAACACATACCAAAACTAGGAAATTAGGTACGAAATTCACATATGTGTATGCTCAAGTCATGGGTAACATAAAAATAAGCATAATTGGGTATTAGAACGATGATACCCAAAGAAAACAAAATAAAAGTGCAAGAAAATGAAAAAAGAAGGTATGGGTATACTTTCCTTGACCCGATCTATCACTTTTCTAACATCTCTAAGTTAGATTCACACTCAAAGGCTTTGATCTCCACCTTCTCTTTCTTCTCCTCCGTGATGTCTCTATCTCCTCTCACTCAGATTTCTCGAAACCCTCATGGTAAAAAGCCCCAACGCGCTGTTAAATAGACCAACACTCGAGCACGAAGCCGACACCTCGAGCGCTATGACGGAACGGGTCATACTCCCTTATTTGACCTCCATCAGTAGTCAAACTTAAAGTCTACCTCATAAGCTCTAAAAAAAAAACATATAAATTTATGGCATAAAAGCTCTTTTCGTACACAGGATCGCAGACAGCCGGTCAACAAGTCAGCCATAATGTACGTCGATCACATCTTGACTGTCCAAGGTCCTAGGTCGGTCGGCCAAAGATATGTGAGATACCACTAGGAATTAAAATTTCCTAACCCATAAAATTCTATGAAAGCATATAATTACCCATTAATTTATACAGAGGAATCATTCTACAAAATTTTCCAAAATAACCAAAAGAAAATTATATCGGGATCGGTCTTAAGCTGCTACCAGGACCGAATCAACCTTTCTTCCTAACTAGGCCGTCTAACTTCACTCTTTCTCATCCGACATAAGTTCTTGGTCATCTAAGGAAGAAAACAGCAAGGGTGAGCAAATTTGCCCAGCAATATACCCATAAACAAAAACATGCATAATTAAATAGCTACAACTGGAATCAAATTCAACAGAATGAGAGCGTTATACATACAGAATTCAGGAGGACTCTCAGCTCTAGTCTATCCCATGGATTGGCGAAAGCCACTCGACTCCGCCCTTTCATCCTCCATACTTACCGGACTTTCTAACTGGCCCCCTTGCTGACCCAGTTAGTGAGGAGGAAATCCATGAGGCGATTTTCTCCATTGGTGACTACAGAGCCCCCGACCCTAATGGTTTCTCCTCAAAGTTCTTTAAGGATTCCTGGGAGATCATTGGTCAGTCTGTCTGTGAAGTTATTCGTGATTTTTTCAATCATGGAAAGCTCCTCAAATAACTGAACACTACTATTATTAGCCTTATTCCAAAGGTGCAATCCCCACGCATGGTTTCCGACTATCACCCTATATCCTACTGTAATGTCATCTATAAAGCGATTTTGAGGATCATTGCAAACCGAATTAAGATGACATTACCCTATCTTATCGACAAATGCCAAACCGCATTTGTTGTTGGGTGGCAAATTAGTGACAATATCCTTTTGGCCCAGGAGCTTCTACATAAATATCATCTTGGTCACGATCCTCCCAGAAGTACTATAAAGATTAACCTTATGAAAGCGTACGACTCCATCCACTGGGATTTCATCATCAATATGTTGACTCTAATGAAATTTTCTCCTCAAATGGTCGAATGGATCAGTCAGTGTATTACCACTCCTTCATTCTCCATCAATATTAATGGAAAAGAGGTCGGTTTCTTCAAGGGGGTAAAGGCCTTCGTCAAAGTGATCCCATATCTCAATATTTATTTGTACTTGTTATGCAGGTTCTGAATGGTATTATTGAAGTGAAGGCAAGGCAAGACGAAAATTTTTAATTTCATTGAAAATGTGATGAGACCCAAACGGTCATACTTGCCTTTACAGATGACCTTCTTCTCTTCTCTCGAGCCTATGTCAATTCTGTCTAGATCCTTAAGGAATGCCTTGAAGAGTTCTAGTTGATATTAAGCCTCTCTGCAAACACGAATAAGAGTGAAGTGTTCATCTGCTCAAAAGACATTTTCCTCTACCAGGACATTGCTTGTATTATGAGATTCAGAGCGGTCAAACTCCCCATTAGATACTTGGGAGTCCCACTGATCACCACTAGACTCTCAATACCGGACTTCAAATCTCTCACTAATAGAATTACCCATCGGATCACGTCCTAGAAGAATAGGTGGCTTTCGTTTGGTGGGCGTTTGCAACTCGTCTCCTCTATCCTTTCATCCATCCACCTCTATTGGGCCTCAATTTTCATTCTGCCCTAGTCTGTTCTCAAAGCGATCGAATGCCTCATACAGCACTTTCTTTGGAATGGCTCTACTGAAGGAAAGGTTAATGCTAAGGTAGCGTTGGATGACATATGTTATTCATAGAGCGAAGGTGGGCTGAGTCTTAAAAACTTGCAGGCTCAAAATAAAGCTCTCATTTGTAAGCTGTTATGGCGTATCATCTCTTAGGATTCTGAGTCGGCCTGGTCTTCCTGGATCCACAAAAACAGAATTAGGGACCGCTATATATGGACGTTAAAAGTCCCGGATTCAGCCCCTGGAGCTGGAGGAAAATCATGAAACTTCGCCCCTTTATGTGCATTCACTCCACTAAGTCTATTGAAGATGGTTCTGATACATTCCTCTAGCATGATAACTGGCACCCTTTGGGCCCGCTGAGTGAAGTAAGTACTAACCGTATCTGTTTGGTTTCGGGTTTACCCTGGGAAGCAAAGGTAACTGATATTATTAGGGATGACGATTGGTCCTGGCCTAATCCTTATGATTTGGAAGTTTCTCGACTTGTGGAGAACATGCATCTCTATCTTCCAAACACCAATCAAAAAGATTTTGTGCGATGGGACGGAAACGCAGATAGCAAATTTTTGACTAGGTCCGCCTATTTTCTTATCCATTCACTCAAACCGAAATTGAGCTGGGCCACCTTAGTGTGGGGCTCCTCCTGTATCCCTGCACATACCTTTACTCTTTGGCTGGCCATTAGAGACAAACTCAGTACCCTTGATCGCCTTCATGGTGTTCCCAATCTATCCTCTAAATGCACTCTCTATAACACGGGTGACAAAGATTATGAGTATCTATTCTTCTCTTGTCTCTTTTCAAAATCTTTATGGACCAAGATTCAAAGACGAGCGGGACTTCACTGGCCTTACCCTAAGTGGTCCCATAACATCGTTTGGGCCGCACAAAAATGGAAAGGGAAAAGTTTTCTAGCCCTTTCAAAATGTCTCTCTCTTGCGGCCACGGTCTACTTCATTTGGAAGGAACGCAATAACCGCATTTTTTAAAAATTTCTCCACAAGACATCTCCCATACCTT
>JAODPA010015903.1:0-13267 GCA_025585075.1 Nepenthes mirabilis
TATGATAAAATATAATTGGCCGAAATAGTTAAATAGTATTTACCGGAAGGTAATTGAAGATGAGTCCATAAAAAGACGAGATGTATCAATGGATTCCCATTTATCTATAGAAGCTCTTTTTTTGACAAAGGGCTCATGTATGACTTATAATTTAATCCATAATAATTTTTAGATTGGTAAGTAATGCAAGATCTCATGCATTGGGACTCATAATCATGTGCCCAATTTCAATAGCATAAAGGATTTATTTTACAATTTTAACAGCATTATTATTGATGAACAAGAATTGATGATAAGGAACTAATAATAATAATGCTTACTCAGAAGATTAATTGAAATTTAAATTGATAAATGATAACTAAAATAAAAAAAATAAAAGTTAGGAAATTAATTATCTGTGAAGAAAATTATTCATTTTTAGTAACCTATTTAGAAAACTATTCAACCTAAGTGTTAAAAATTACTTACAACAGAAGACATACTACCTTCTTTTTAATGAGAGAACTTAATTTTCAAATGCACCTACTTCCTAATTTTCTAAGTTTGCATGGCTTTAAATAGAGAATAAATCACTCAAAAGGCCTGTCTTAGCGGCTTGGTAAATAATTTTTAAAAATAATTATAGTCATTATATCTAAAATTTAAATATAAAAATTGGTGGGTATATCGTAGTTGGGCTGGCCCAACGGTCAAAGAAGGCCCAAATAGTCTGTTAGACGGCCAACTCCAATATTGGCCCAACAGGAGGTGAAGGCTCAAATCCTGAAAGACCCAAACGCTCTTCCAATGGTCAACGCTAACGTTGACCGATTAAGACACAAGCGGGCGGCGAACTCGCGCCCAGAACGGTCAACCTGAACATTGACCGGAATCACTGTAGGAACATGCCGAAAATAAAAAGGCTTTTCACGGGTTTGGCCCATTTGAGCCCACGATCCAACAGACGACCAGCAACGGCTCTTTCAGCACCTTCCACGAACTCAGCCACTACTGAAAAATGATATTGACAAAATCATCGCCGTTCCCATAAGGAGGGCGCTAGATTTTTTCAATCTCCTACCGACTGGGGCTCTCCAACGGTAGAATGCATGGAAGGAAGGTGAGCAATTTGGAAAGCTGCTGACCGCCAGGAGGGGAAGCAATCTCAGCAAGTTTGGCAACTTGTGCCTCCCTATAGAAGGAAGGCAATCTAGAATGACACAGGGGATCACACCTTCCAACCAAGGAAGATCACTTTATTACCCTTTAAGTAGGCCCTAGAATCCTCATTCAAGGCATGCAAACTTCTACTCACACAACGTCCACAATAACAACTAAGACACAGACATACAATTCACTACTCTCTATTAATACTCAGAAAATCGAAGGCATACAAACGTGCTTCTTACAGCCGTTTACTACCTCCCCACCATCCAAATTCAAGAAGACGGCTTTGCCTCTCTTTTATCTGGAGATTCACATACTCTTGCACTTTCTCTTTCAATTCTCAATTCCAATAACCTTCTCAGATTTTGAAGGCTATTTACTGACTTGAGCGTCAGAATATTTTCGGTGGAATAACCTCCCACCGACACACTGACCTCCTGTTCATTTTAGTGGTGTGTAGGATCCAAACTCAGTGAACGGAGTTGGAATCAGGACAAGCGAATCAACCCGAATCTGTTCAAAATTCGGATCCAAAGACACATCAAAAATAATTACAAAAAATTATTTATATGACTATTTTTATTGATAATAGTAGTTTAAAGGACTTACTTTACTTGGATACATTCTTTAAATTAGGCTTAAAAAAGAACAAATTAAAACCAGCCGAGGGCCCGTTATATGGCCTTGACAACGAGCCAGTGCCCGTTTAAGGGACCATCCAACTGGAGGTCTCCTTGGGCACATATCCAAAAAACAGTGAGACGAATACTCACCTTCTTGGTGGTCGACCTAACCTCTGTTTATAACGCTATTCTAGGCAGGTCATGCTTAATAGCGTTCGGGGTAGTCACCTCAATTTCACACCTCAAGATTAAGTTTCTAATACCTTACGGTGTAGGAGAGGTGTTAGGTGACCAAATTACCGGGCGGACATGCTACATGTCTCGGGTTGCCCCTAGCGGTAGCACTAGAGCAGTTGGAAAACTCGATCATCGAGATGAGATAACCCTGTAGTAAGTATAGTCTGACGAAACCATAGATCTAGTCCCACTGAACCCGGAGGAATCGGAAAGGTGTGTACAGATCGGCGGCTCACTCGCCGGAACACTGTGCGATGAGTTGATCATGTTCCTGCAACGGAACGCTAATATTTTCGCGTGGACTCCAGCAAACATGCCTGGGATTCCGGCTAAGGTAATGGTCCATAAGTTGGGGCTTGATTCTGGCCGGAAGCCCGTCAGGCATAAGCGGAGAAACCACTCCGTAGAAAAGCTAATCGCCATCTGAGAGGTGCTAAAGAAACTGTTTGACGCAGGATTTATTAAAGAAGTCCACTATCCGGGTTGGCTCTCTAATGTCGTCCTGGCGAAGAAAAGCAATGAAAAATAGCGGATGTGCATATATTTCACCGACGTTAACAAAGCCAGCCCAAGGGATAGCTTTCCCTTATCTAGGATTGACCTACTGGTTGACTTGACAGCCGGACATGAGTTGCTAAGCTTTATGGATACCTATTCCGATTACAATCAGATCCGGATGAGTTCGGAGAACGAGGATCACACCTCGTTCATGACTGATCAAGGTACCTGCTACTACAAAGTGATATCCTTCGGATTAAAAAATATTGGAGTAACCTATCAATGACTGGTCAAGAAGATATTTAAAAAACAGATCAGTCGCAACATGGAAGTCTACGTCGACAATATGCTCGTCAAGAGCAAGGTCACCACGACCTGGCAGAGTCGTTTGAGGTGCTCTACAAGCATCACATGAAGTTGAACCCGACTAAGTGTGTCTTCGGGGTAGCCTCCGGTAAATTCTTAGGTTTCATCGTCTCCCAACGGAGAATTGAGGCAAACCCAGAGAAGATTAAGGCCCTCGCAGACATGGCTCCCCCGCAGAGCGTAAAGGACGTCCAGCGATTGACTGGACGGCTGGCAGCACTATCCCGCTTCCTCGTAAAATTTTACAACAAGTACCAACCCTTGTTTAAGGCCCAAAGAGGGACAAAATCCAACGGATTTCAATGGACGACAGACCGCTTTTGATGAATTGAAGCAGTATCTAGCCAACCCACCGTTGTTAGTGTCACCCAAGAGTGGAGAAGAGCTATATCTTTACCTGGTAGTGTCGGAAGTATCCTCAATTCCGTCCTCGTACGCCAGGACTCCAACACTCAATGGCCAGTCTACTACGCAAGTAAAATGTTGACCGGCCCAGAGACCCACTACTCGCGCACGGAAAAAATGACTTTAGCACTTATATTCTCTGCACGGAAGTTAAGGCTATACTTTCAGGCGCACCGTGTAGTGGTCCTCACAGACCAGCCTCAGAAAAATATACTCCAGAAACCTGACGTTTTTGGACGGCTGGTAAGATGGGCTATGGAGTTGGGCGAGTTTGACATCGAATTTCGGTCCAAACCCACTAAAAAATGCAGGCTCTGGCCGACTTCATTGTTGAAACCACGACTCCAGTTTTCGAAGAGCAGCCAACAGAAAGTGTGGTACAGCTTAACGGAGTTCCAGAATAGATACTCCACGAAGACCGGTGATCTACAGACACTGGCAGTGGAGTTGGAGTGGTCCTCACGACCCCTGACGGGTTCGAAGTGAAGTATTCCCTCAGACTTGATTTTTTAGCAACCAACAACGTTACGGAATACGAAACCCTGTTAGCCGGATTACGATGAGCAAAGGAGTGCTCTGCCAAGATGTTGGCGGTCTACAGTGACTTTAAACTTATCGTTAACCAGGTTAACGGAGATTTCGAGGTAAGCAATCATCACCTGGCCAAGTACTTGGCAAAGGCGAGGGAGACCGCCCAGGGTTTCAACAAACTAACCCTGGTTCATGTTCCCAGAACTGAAAACTGGAAGGCAGACCAGTTGGCTAGAGCCACTGCGGTCGAAAATCCAGAACAGTACTCGAGGGATATGAGGGAGATTCTGAACGCTCCCAGCATAGAGAAGTAGGAGGCGATGCAGATTTTCGAAATAGAAAACTGGATGACGCCCTAGCTTATGTGACGACCTGACTTTTATTACCATCAAAAGCCGTCGTCAAATCATATAATAAGGATAAATAGATGAACATAAAAGTTTTTCTTTTCTTCATACAAACCTGAGATGCATTCGAAAGATTATGATTTCATTAATCCCAAAGTATCACGGAAACATACTAACATTCATAAGCAGCGGAATAAACTTTACATGTTTCCTCAAAACAAAAATAAACAAAAGCTCCCAAAAATCTGCTCCAACCAGCTTAAACTTTCAGCTACACCATAGGATTCTACTTAACTTCATCCTCCATAAACTTGTCATCTGAAAAGTTGTAAGAATGAGCTTACAAAGCCCAGCAGGATACTCATATGCAGAAAACATAAGCATGCATATAATTTAATCAAAATATAGATTTATAATATAGCATAGCATAAGAAAAATCATTATATCGTTTCTTCTTTAGTTTATATTATTTCATCTTGTCTTCAGAAAATTCATCAAAATCATTCGGAATTCATATCATCTTTAGGGACCGGACGGGAGTGGACAACATTGAGGACGGGTTGTGTGCTACCCCACAACCTAAAGCCGTATCCCCTCATTATGCTCCCTGGGGCGGGAGGTAATGCCTTTGACCCGGCATACTGGGCCATAGTCTATAGTTCTTATGCCACCAAAAGGTCCCCTCCCGTGGCCCAGGAGGCATCCTCGAGTGTCACTCCAATATCCTTCATCCATCTTTAACAGCAAGTTTAATGGAAATTCGGTTCTTGATTCGTGTTCTTTAATGGCCAATCATCATAGATCAAAAGTCGGAAGAGTTTCACTTGCTGTCCATAATCCATGTGTTTTCATATAGTCTTGTTCTTTACTTCATTCATTGAAGTCCATATCATCTTATCAAAAGTCGGAGTTCATCTTTCAAAAATCCGAAGTTCAATATCTGAAGTTCTTTTTCAATAAAGAGGACAGAATCTTGTTCATTAAATTTCCGATGTTCTTTTCAAACGGAAGGCCGAAGTTCCTGAAGCCGAATTTCTTTTATTATTGCCGGAGTTCTTTTCTTACAAAGCCGGAGTTCATTTCTTTAGTCAAAGCCGGAGTTCTTTACTGAAATCCAAATATCATCGAAACCGGAGTTCTTTGTTCATAAAGGACGGAGTACATTTTTAACAAAGTCTGAAGTTCTTTTTCTTAAAAGGGACGGAGTGCGTTTCTTTTCAAAAGGACGGAGTGCTTTTCTTTTCAATCCGGAGTGCTTTTTAAACAAAGGGACGGAGTGCTTCTTTTGAAATGGACGGAGTGCTTTTCTTTTCAATCCGGAGTGCTTTTTAAACAAAGGGACGGAGTGCTCCTTTTAAAATGGATGGAGTGCTTTTCTTTTCAATCCGGAGTGCTTTTTAAACAAAGGGACGGAGTGCTTTTCTTTTCCATAGTCCGGAGTGCTTTTCTTTCAAAATCCGAAGTTCTTAAATCTAAAGCTCTAAAATCCGGCGTTGAATTTCTGTTAAAATCCAAAGTTCTAAATCCGGAGTGCATATTTGTTAAAATCTGAAGTTCTAAATCCGGAGTGTATTTCTGTTAAAATCCGAAGTTCTAAATCCGGAGTACATTTCTGTTAAAATCCGAAGTTCTAAATCCGGAGTGCATTTCTGTTAAAATTCGAAGTTCTAAATTCAAAGTGCTATCTGTCAAAATCTGAAGTTCTTAAATCCGGAGTTCATTTACTGTTAATCAAGGCCCTAATCCGAAGTTCATTTTTCAAAATGCCGGAGCTCTAAATCCGAAGTCATTCTCTAAAATGCCGGAGTTCTAAATCATTTTCTATAAAATGTCGGAGGTCTTTTATCTTAAATTCAGAGATCTTTTTGACAGAAATAGAGATCAATAGCAGGAGTTCTTGTTCCATTTTAAGGCCTAAATTCTTTTTCGTAAACATGCATTTATCAAAATTCATAACAATTGACAATTAATTATAAACAGAATAAATCTAACATCATGCGTAACAGAATTTCTTTTTAAATATGCATTTCAGAACGATAAGTCATAAAACAGCAAAAGTGTACTTCATACGGAATATCATATACTTTCATAGCAATATAAACAAACATGAGTTTTAGAAATAGGGGTGAGTATCTTGCCTGAATTCTTCTCTACTTTGCCTTTGCTTTCGGTCTCCTTCTTTACTTTAGAATTTCTAGTGGTGCCTTTTCCTGATGCTCTTAAGCCCTTATTTATAGCTTTAGGTTTTGGTGGCCATCATTTATGATTTTTCTATTTTTCAAGGGTATCATTTATGGCTTCTCATTTTTCAAAGGTGATATTTATAATCTTACATTTTTCCAAGGAGAGTCGTTTTCCAATAAATCTTGAAAATAGCCAATTTATTGATGGTCGCTCCTTTCCAATATTCGTCATTATTTTCTGTGACCGGAGTTCAGCATTTTATCAAAACAACTTCCGGTCAACTATCAAGCGTTGACTGGATTTCTATCTCCTTTCTATTCATTTGTTCACGTTTCTCCGGTCAACATTTTTCGTTGACCGGATTTCTCCTTCTTCTTCTTTAATTTCGGCTTTTCATTTCTACAATATTCCGGCCTTACAGGACTGGACTTCATTTTCATTAAATCCGAAATTCTTTTTACTTCAAAAATCTGGAGTGTTTTCTTTCAAGCAAATCCGGACTTCTTTTTACTTCGGAAGTCCGGAGTGTTTTCTTTCAAGCAAATCCGGACTTCTTTTCTCTCAATGGAAGCTGGACTTCTTTTTTACCGTAATTATCCGTAGTTCTTATTGAAATCTGGACTTCGGTTTTGTGACGAATTTTCGAAGCTCTTAATTCACACGGAAATCCGGACTTCTCTTCCTTCAATGAAATCCGGACTTCTGTTCACCACGAAAATCCGGAGTTCTTCTTTACCAAGGGACATCCGGACTTCTTTTTACTTTGGAAATCCGGACTTAATTTTCACTGCGGAAATCCGGACTTCATTTTCATCCAGAACATCCAGACTAGAATTTCATCAATGAAATCCGGACTTCTTCTTATTCCGAAAATCCGGACTTCTTAAGGCCGAACTTGATTCCATCTTAAGCCGATGTATTTTTCTTCCTTCGTTTTTCGGTCAACTTGCGTTGACCGGATTTGATGATGGAAAATTTTTCCTTGTTATCCGGACTTCCTTTTACCAAGGGAAGTCCGGACTTCTTTTCTCCTAGAAAATCCGGACTTAATTTTGGGTTTGGATTTTGTTCGAGGCCGGACCTCTTTGTAGTTCAAAAGCGGAACTCCTTTTTATTAAGCAGGGCCGAAGTTGATAAACCCATTTGATTTTTTTTTGTCTTAGGGCAACCTCATTATAATTTTCGGTCAACTAGCGTTGAGCGGACCCGATGACTAATTTTCTAGGTTTTGAAATTTGGGTCGTTACAGCTTAACTCTCTGGCTGACGGATCATTGTCAGAAGACGTAGAGAAGGCTAAACGAATCAAAAAGACAGCCGACTGGTACACTGTGATTGACAGACGACTATATCGCCGTGGCTACTCTACCCCATACCTCCGATATCTAATTTTCGAAGAGGCTGACTACGCCTTGGGCGAAGTACACATTGGGATTTGCAAATCGCACATTGGTGGAAAAAACTTAGCCTTCAAGCTCATGCGGCAGGGCTACTACTGGCCCTCGATAAAAAAGGATGCGCTCGAATTTGTGAATAAGTCTGAAAGCTGCTAGCTTCACAGTAACTTTCACCGCCTGTTGTCCGCTGACCTGAAGATACATCAGGCCCTTTGACCATTCGCGCAATGGGGGCTCGATATTTTCGGCCCATTTTTTATTGCCACGGGCAAAAAAAAATTTATCATCGTGGGCATCGACTACTACACCAAGTGGGTCGAGGCCATCCCACTGGCGAAGATTACGGAGCACAACGCTCTTGAATTCTTTTGCTAGACTATTATTTACAGATTTGGCATCCTTGAGGTCAACGTGATCGATAACGGGAACCAATTCTTGAGGAAACGCTTCACCAAATATTGTACCAGCCCTGGCATCAAGTTGTTTAATATTTCGGTGGCATACCCCCAAGCAAATGGAGAGGTGGAGGTCACTAACCAAACGCTACTCCACGGGTTAAAGACCAAGCTGGAAGACGTAGGGGGTTCCTGGGTAGACGAGCTCTCCTCAATTCTCTGGTCTTATCGGACAACCCTAAAAGAACCAACGCGCGAGACGCCCTTCAGTCTCAGTTACGGCATTGAAGCGGTAATCCCGATCGAAATCAGGCTTCCAAGTCTTAAGGTGGAATCGTTTGACCCACAGGGAACACCAAGACTTGTTGGAGGAAGCCCACGACACTGCCAGAATATGGACAGTGGCCTACCAACATCAAATTGCCCGATACTACATCAAAAAGGTAAAGACATGACAATTCGATGTTGGAGACCCGGTCCTATGAGGTGTCGAGGCCACAGTCAAACTGGCCAGCCGTAATAAGCTCTTCCCTAATTGGAAAGGGCCTTTCTTAGTCTTCACCGTCCTACGAAAAGGAGTATACAAACTCCGAAATCATGATGAAAAGTTGATCCCACGAACGTGGAGCGCGATCCACCTCAAACGCTACTTTTAATAAATTACCCAGGTACATATTCGCATTATTATGTGTACGCATTCGCCTGCTTGTTTCAATTCGTCAAAATGAGTGTTTCCTTAGCATACTGCCTTTCCCTTCCTATGTGCATACATATATGTGTTTGCTTTGCAGGTTACCCGACCTAGACTGTCCCTAAGTCAAGAAGGTCCTCATCTTCTCGTTAATAAATCCTGGTCATCCAGGCGGCTCATAAGTGGCCGAACATGAACCTCGGTCATCCGAGCGGCCAATTAGCGGTCATATTTAAACCCTGATCATCCAGGTGGCTCATAAGCGGTCTAATATGAACCTCGATCATCCGAGCGACCCGTTAGCGGTCGTATTAAACCTTGGTCATCCTGGCGACCTATATGCGGTCGGATCTAAACCTTGGTCAACTAAGTGGCCCGTTAGCGGTCAAAATCTTAGGAGGCTAGCGCAGCATACGCAACGACCTCCTTCACAAGGAGATAGTGTAATCAGTCAACGATGGTTGAAGGAAGAAAAATTTTTCTCCAACACTGGCCGCCCAAGCCAGCACTTGGGCAGCGCCACCAGGTTTCACTCACAAGCTGCTACTATTAGGCTGGCTAACACACGCAGCCGCCTACAAAAAAGGCCTAAGGACTTCACTCCTTTGGCAACAATACAATGGCCGCCAGCCAACTAAGTTGGCTGTCCAATACAGTAGCCATGCAAGCACAAAGTAGTAAAACAAATATACACAAAGTGGAAAAATTCTTATTTTGTTTCTTTCAAACATATTACAGTCTACATAATACAATGGGAATACCAAAAATCATCAAAAGGCTAAGGAGGTGGCGGAGGCAGCGCCTGACCATCTCGCGGATCCCTCACGAGACTTTCGTGGGTCTGGGGGGACCTATTTGACATATTAAGCAGATCCATCGGGAAATTAGGGTCAATAAGCTGTGCGATATGCCGACACACATTGACCCCTTTCCACATCCGCGACCACATCAGCTACTCAATCTTGTGGGGGCGTATCTGGAGGCTAAGGCAATTCTCCAGCTCCGTCAGCTGCCCTCCAAGTTGGTTAAGGCGCCCGGTGATCCGCTCGTTCTCCTGCCGTAGCTGGGCATTCTCCTCCTTCAGACTAGCATTCTTAGCCTCCGTATCGGCCAGAACAGTCTGCAAGGTGGCGGCATCAAACCTGTGCTCCGCCCCCAAAGCTGCCAGCTTCGCATCCAGCCAAGCAATCTCTGCCTCCTCGTTAGAGATCACCTGGTCCTGTTGGTCAATTACCTTGGTAATGGCAGCCATCACCTTCTCATTCTACAAAAAAAAAAAAAAACAAATTAGGAATTCTAAAAGGAGAAGTTATGCAGAAAGCATCACGGAAGATTATGCCTCCCAGACTCCTCGTGCGGGCCTATTAGGTCTGGCCTCCAAGTCTGACCCTAGCGGCGGCGAGCTGGAAGCAATACCCTCACGAGCGGAACTGGCAGCGGCCTCCTCCAGGATCCCCTCATCAACGTCATCAACAGCGGTAGTAGGCTTCGTAGCGACGGCCTCCATTGCGGCCGCAGGAGGATCAAGATTAACCACCGGCTACTCAGCAAGCATCTGCATGGCTGGTGAACCGATAGACGGCTCCTGCGCCTCCGTCGGCCGCTCACAGGCTGGCTCTCGAAAAACCTTCGTCTGCGATGCTCGAAGAACCACTTGTAGTGCGGGCTGTGCTAGAATAACGCCTTCGCCCTTAGTTTTCGGCAGATCCTCAAATGACTTCTCCATCCCAGTAGCGCTGCTGGGGCTGCTGCGAATCCCGACAGTGATATAGTTGGGCCCCGAAGACGATGAGGAGGGCGTCTCCTCTGCCATCCTTTTGGGCCGCAGGCCAATGAAGTTGTCGTCCGTTGGACGGGAGCGGATGAGCAGGCCCCTGGACTCCTTCGGATGCATCATCACCATCGGCGGCGGTGCCTTGAGCTTCTGAATAGGGAAAGGCGGTCCTCAGTTCACCTTCTTGGTCTCTACCCTAGAGACCAAGAAATCTCTCTTGAAACCAGAGACGTGGTTCTTGACCAGTTTGGTCAGCCACTCTAAGGACGACGTCTCAGCCACAGACGGCGTCTCGGTATAAACCTCCGGCACCTAACCCCAATCCTTTGCGACGGGCCAGGTCTCAGACACCCTCACAAAGAAGAACCGGTTCTTCCAGTTCTTCAGTGAGTCGAAGATGGTCGTATTTATCTTTAAGCTACTACGGGGAACCAGGGAGATCCACTCACCTCCTTGGTTTATCTTGAATAGCCCCTTCACCATGGACATTGTTAATAGCCTAGAATTCTTACGAAGGAAGATACAAAAAGTATAAATATATCGTATAGCATTGGCAGAGAAGTGGGCGACGGGGACTCGCAAAACTTAGAGGATCGACTGTAAGTCGTCTGGAAGAGGAAGACGGAGACCGCTCCTCAAGTGGACCTCATACACTGTCACGTGTCCCGCCGGTGGAGCGATGACCCTGCCATCCTTATCCGGAACCCTAGACGCAATGTCCTTTGGGACGTTAAATTCAACACACAGCGCCTTTACGTCGCTCTCTCGAAGAACAGAAGAGATGTCGGCAACAGAGGTCAAAGTTATGATTAACAGAGAAGTTAGGGTTTTCTTTAGGAATGAAAATGGGTTAAAGACGAAGAAGGCAGAGTAGAAGGCGTGAGAGAACACTCAGTGTAGGGAGGAAAACTTAAACAACAAGGTGTGAAAAGCCTTAAACCTCCTCGAGAAGGCACGTCATCATTCCTGCCACGTGTCGCATCCCAAATGAGCCTCTTATGAAGCAAATCTTCTGATGCATTAATGGCCTGGATAGCGGTTCAACCGAGAGGAGACACGTATCCACTTTTAGCTTAACAAGCCGGCTAATGGCCATGCGTCACTCAGGGCCCATAGAAAGTTCTCCGAATTCTGGCCAAAGACGGTCAACAGATCCGGTCAACTTTCTTTTTCAGATCTAACCAAGGATGATCAACAGATCCAGTCAATTTTCTTCTCCGAATCTGACCAAAGACGGTCAATAGATCCGATCAACTTTCTTCTCCTAATCTAACCACAGACGGTCAACAGATCTGGTCAATTCTCTTCTTAGAATCTGACCAAAGACGGTCAACAGATGCGATCAATTTTCTTCTCCGGATCTGACCGAAGACGGTCAACAGATTCAGTTGACTTTCTTCTCCGGATCTGACCAAGGACGGTGAACAAATCTGGTCAATTTTCTTTGTCGAATCTGACCAAAGACGGTCAACAGATCCGGTCAATTTTCTTCTCCGGATCTGACCAAAGACGGTCAACAGATCCGATCAACGCTTCAACCTTTCGTAAAGTCCTCTGAAATTTTCAAACAACGAAGGGCAGTGAGGGGTATACCATCATGAACATGTTAGAGGTCAGGATTCTGGCCACCGGCATGGGGGCTAGTGATGGGTATATCGTAGTTGGGTTGGCCCAACGGTCAAAGAAGGCTCAAATAGCCTGTTGGACGGCAACCTCCAACATTGGCCCAACATAAGGTGAATGCCCAAATCTTGAAACGCCCAAACGCTCTCCTAAAGGTCAACACCAACGTTGACCGATTAAGACACAGGCGGCGGCCAACTCGCGCCCAGAACAGTCAACCCGAGAGTTAACCGGAATCACTATAACAATAGGCCGAAAATAAAAAGACTTTTCATGGGGCTGACCCAGTTGAGCCCACGATCCAGCAGACGACCAGCAACGGCCCTTTTAGCACCTTCCATGAACTTAGCCAACACTCAAAAAGGATATTGACAAAATCAACGCCCTTCCAATAAGGCGTTAAACTTTTCCAATCTCTTGTCCACTAGGGTTCTCCAACGGTAGAATGCATGGAAGGAAGGTGAGCAATTTAGAAAGCCGCTGACCGCCAGGATAGAAAGCAATCTCAACAGGTTTGGCAACTTGCGCCTCCCTATAGAAGGAAGGCCATCCAGAATGACGCAGAGGATCACACCTTCCAACCAAGGAAGATCACCCTATCACCCTTTAAGTAAGCCATAGAATTCTTATTCAGGGCATGCAAACTTCTACTCACACAACGCCCACAACGATAACTAAGACACAGACATACAATTCTCTGCTTTCTACTAATACTCAGAAAACTCAATGTATACAAACGTATTTCTTACAGCCGTTTACTGCCTCCCCACTATCCAAATTCAAGAAAACGGCTTTGCCTCTCTTTCATCTGGAAATCCACACACTCTTGCACTCTCTCTTTCAATTCTCAATTCCAATAACCTTTTCAGATTTCGAAAGCTTTTTACTGACTTGAGCGTCGAAGTGTTTTCGATGGGATAACCTCCCGCCGACACACTGGCATCCTGTTGGTTTTAGTAGTGTGTAGGATCTAAACTCAGTGAATGGAGCCGGAACCAGAACAAGCGGATTAATCCGAATCTGTTTAAAATTCGGATTCTAGGACGCATCA
>JAODPA010015914.1:0-13268 GCA_025585075.1 Nepenthes mirabilis
CCGATCAAAATCGACCAAATTTAGATTATAGATAGATATGCCTATAATTTTTAACCTAAATGATCAAGTCATATCTAGTCTATAACCCAATTTAGTAATCATAAATTTTTATTTAAATCCAATCATATCCGACTAGAACTCAATTCCAATCTGGGCTAGCAACCGTCTAGAATTTTTCAAAGAGTAATCCTTCTATATGATCTTTTATGTAATTTTGTCAAATCCTTTTTTGCAACAAATGAAGATTTTCAGAAACCTGTAAATTTTTTTTTGTAAATTACTGTAAATTTTCCAAATAAAAATTTCATTTCATTATAAAAATACTTTTAAATGAATTACGACTTACATCTCTCTCTTTTTTTTTTTTTCAAAAACCAATATTAAAACTGAAAATACAAACATCAATCAACAACGAAGGTGAAAAGGTGAATGACAAAATTGGGATCGAATTAGCCTTTTTTTCAACCCTGCGTTGCCTTCCCGTCGTTATTCCTACAGACCAAACAAAACCCTGATCCTAGAACAAGCCATTAATTCAAATTTGTAAGTATATTTTGCACTTTTAATGATACACCCACTTATACTAAAATTATAAAAATATATATATATATCTCACTCTGTTTTAATTTCTACTCTTTCTTCACACTAAAAATAACAACTTCGATACAAGGGGGCATATAACAATTTCAACACAAGTGAGCGTAAAAATAGTATTATTTATTCAACTTTATTATCATTTCAACCCCATCATATAAGTTTAACAAATCTCCTAAATTAGCTAAACAAAGAAAGAACAGCATCAATATAAACAAGGACACATCCCTGGATCAACTCAACATTTTTATTCTGAACCCATCACTCAATTGAACCTACTTCTATGATCCAAAATATTCAACAAGGAAAGCATCCAAAGCAAATTAAATAAGACACAATAGTTACTACATTTCAATCCTCATCAAATCCCAGACAATAGTACTGGGAGCATGACAAAAGAATATGCTTACTCCACATGGTATCCAGAGTCACAGAGAATCCAAGTCATAACAGCATATAGCTTTTTCTCTCATTATTTCAGCTCCACAAAGAGACTTGCCTGAGGATGTAAGCCAGCCTCTTTCAGAGTCAACGAGAGTTTTTCCGGACCATAGAACGTCCGAGGAAAGTTGGAAACAAGGCTGTATTTCTCGACGTTCAAGCAATCCAAAGAATCGACGTAGTCGTATATGGTCTGGATTGTCGCGGTGCTGTGGAATCTCCTCTCCTTGCGTTCTCCAGTAGGGAAACGTACCAACACCTAACAAGGATTTACAGATTTGAAAACACAAAAGTCACGGAATGATATTGATACTCAACTTACTAAAATAAGACTGGGCATATAGATCAATAAAAGAAATAAACTGCAACTTTGACAGATGTGGAATACCAATCTTGTTAGGGTCATGTTTTTTTATCCATCCTCGTACTTCTAGTATTGAGAATTTCATTCTACATGCCTAAACAGATTAAAATGTGTAGGACCCAATCTTATAATTTTAACCGTTTAAGTTGTCATGATAAAATTCTACAATTTGAGAATGTGGAGAGAACTCCAGCAGTTCACATTAAAATATGGTCTGGCAAGACCTGAAAAATGACAATTGCTTACTTGAGTAACATCTGGTCCTTTCTCTGGTTCAGCACCCAGGGAAAGAGCTTTTTCCTGCCTCCTCCGGGCCAACGCAGCTTCCCTTTCAGCAGCTTCACGTGCCGCTCTTTCCCGCGCCTCTTCTTCCTCTCTACGTTTTCTCTCTGCTTCCGCAGCTTCCCTTTCCTGCCTGTCCTGTTCTTCTCTCCTCTGCCGTTCCCTGGCCTGATTTCATAGAAAAGGAGCATTTGATGATGGAACATGATGACGAGACATGCAGTGTGTGTGTGCACTGGTGGAATACGGGCTTTGGCTACCACTCTGCTCATCAGATTTTTAACGCTTCCCTTCTTCGTCTGTCTAGAGGTTTTGCTCCTTTCAGTGAGATTCAACTGTCCTTTCCTTCCACGTTACCCTCTTTTCTGATTATTTTGGTTTAAGAACTTCTCTTTAAATAAGTTTTTGATTGGATCTTTAATATCCTGATAGGTAAGATGTGATGGGGAATTGATGGGAATTAAACGTAGGCCATGTTAAATCTTAGGGATCCTTTTTTATCATCAGACAGTAAATGTGCACAGTTTCATACTAATATTGTGCCGAATAAGTGCACTTCGGTTAAGTTTCCATTTAGTAAAGACGCATGTACAGAACAAAGGCGATATGTTTTATGTGTAAATCAAGGCCGTCTATTAAGTATTATACCTGACACCTATGGACCTTTTACATTGTTGAAGCCACTTTAAACCTGAGGTTTAATAGTGAATTTATAGAGAGGATTAGTAGTTAATCCAATGAGCCAGAATCACAAGTTTTATGTGAAAACCAAGACTCCCGCTCCAAGTATAATACCCCATATACCCATGGACCTTTCATATTGTTCGAGTTGTACTTGAGATTTGGTAGTGATTTTATTGTGCCTGAATTCCCCACCACCAAAACCAGTAGTTTTTTCTTTTTTTTTAAAAAAAAATATATATATATACAAACTAAAAGAAAAAAAGAAGGGAAAAACAGAAAAAGAAAGGGAAGAGGTAAAACATCCCATTTCTTGATCTGCTTGCCTAATGTCTTACGAGTTGCTGTATTAAAGAGAAAAGCAGAAAAGGATGATCTGAGAAAAGCAAAATATGGTAGAAAGAGAAACATCAACGTAGAAAGGGTACCTGATCAGCTTCAAGTGCTGCCCTATAAGCAGCATCTTGCTCCTCTCTCAAACGCATGTTGTTTCTTCTTTCCTCTGCATCAACTCTTGCTGAAACAAGAACAGTAGCAGTTTCTTCAAGAACTCTCTGCAGTGTAGAAAGCATCTCCTCAGGAGATTTTGGTCCTTCAATCTGAAAGGCATGAAAATGGTAAATTGGTGATAGATTATAGGGAGGTGATATGAAGGAAAAATATGAAACAAAAAGAGGTTAAAAAGGACTGCAAAATTTTTAGTAATCATGGCTTTCTAACACTCGAAATAACCTCACAAATACACTTCAGATTCAAATAGGATATGAAATAAGAGAGACAAGGATAGATTCCCAGGGAACCAAACTGGGTATCTAATCCCAGCTTTCATCTCTCTTAGAGTAGGCGCAGCAGCATGCTTTACCTTAACCGCAAGGGTATGCCGAAGGCAGGAGCACTATTACAAATGTCAATCCCTAAATTGAAAAAGAGAACCAAAAAATAAAAAAAAACTACTGAGCAAGCACAGATTCATTGAAAGTTATTATCTGCTGCCTTCGGTTCTCAAGAAACAGTACTTTCCCGTACCAAAATACTTGTCTCCCTTCTATTTATATGCATCCTAGAATATAATCCTCTTTAAAAAGTCAAGGGTCAAAATCTACAAGTATTCAGTGATGTTGAATAACTTCTGTTTTTCACTTTCAACAAAATAATCAGTACAATGAAGATGAGTAAAACACAGATGAGATAACACAATATTTAGTGCATGTAACCCTCACTATAAACCACAGCAGGAACCATGGAATAGGATGCCTATAATTTTCCATTTAATGCTACTAAAACACCTTATTTTTGTCAAGCATGGCATTGATTATGAAATTTGAAAGAGAAACAAAAAAAACACATTGGTCATGAAAAAGAATAAAATTGAGTTTGATGTTTGTTTCCAAAGACTTAAACCTTTCAAAGTTCTTTGCCACAGTAGACAAGAGGAAACAAGGAAATGCTCAAGGAACATCTTTCCTCAATAATGAAAAAAGCTTTTTTTTTTTTTTCTTTTCAATTTAGGGTCAGAGGAAGGTAAGTAATAAGAATTTTTATCCTGGCTAGAGCCCACACATTACCAACACGTAAACCACCCACTTATCACTCTAAAGTGGATCCAATGCAGCATTACTTTATCGTCATAATGGAAATAAGTATCCCTACTCAAGTAGGTAAGCATCTAAGTAAAGAAGTAGTTTCACCCATAATTTTTTAGCCTCAGAACACCTATAGTGTTTTGAAGGCTAAAACTGAGTTCTCTGCATCACCTCTTGAGCTGACGACCCTGCTTAGAACAGATTAGACGAAAGAATTGTTGCACAAAATTATTTATGGAGATTCATGCACTATGTACTATATTGCGTTAACAACACAGGCCCAGGATTACTAGTAAAAACTTTTCTCCACAACTAAAGTTCCATCATATCAGAACAAACTGAGAGCACACTATGCCACGCAAAAGTAAGGATCTGTTCTATCGTGAAAAATTAAGGCTCTTCTCTTGGAAAAAATTCCAAAAGACAAAAATCTAAAAAACATATTCAAATCTACATGTTTTCCAACTTTAAATTGAACTTTGGAAAACAAAGAAAACATAAAATAAAAGTTTCCCAGAATTTCCATCAGTTCTAAATCTAGCTTATACACCAATCTTTTCTGAGAATTCGAGATACTGGAACATTGCTTTATTAAAGAACACAAATATATTCCAAATTTGAAGGAGTATTAATGATAAATAAAATCTTGATATAATTTAATAATCAATTTTATTTCTAATTTATTTTTTTTATTTTTTATTTACATTAGAACTACCTAACAATTATTTCTTTTGGGATGGAACTGAGCCAAGGGGAAAGTACTAATAACCCGGGNTACATATTGGGAAAAACAGTTATATCCATTGATGTAAAGAGTCAAAAGAATGGTTATTTTATTAATATTTAGGTCACTGTCTAACTTTTTTCAAAACTTAAAAAAATAAGCATTATTATTTTAATGACAAAATTATACTATTGCATTTGTTAATAACTTAAAGATCATCATTATTAGGAACTAATGTCCCATTAATAGCAATAAGTAACAATCAAATGTTAGAGATGAATTGAGTATTACTTTGCTTAAACTACACACTCTATCTGGAAAGTTAAAAATTAGAATTGAGATTGACTCATCAACTTAATGAATTAAGCTCAAATGAACCATGCTCTAAGGTCAAGTAGTCGATTTATTATAAGTATACCAAGCAATGGCTTGTAAATTTGCTCAGTGCCTAAAGAGCTCATCAAATAAGCTTTTACTCACCATTTATTGAATGAAGCAAACAATTTCGAACATGAGCTCCAAGCAAATGGTTGATCAACAAAATCTAATCATATGTTGAATGATTGAAGCACTACTTATAACTATTAATTAACACTGCATTGAGGAAATCACATTTCAAACATCACCAAATAAATGCTTTTTTTCAGAAAACTTGTGGAAATGGAAACATAGACAAGGAAAAAAATAGAAAACAGAATTATTTCCGGTGGTACAGGCCTAAGCTACATCACCGAATGCCTAATAAAGGCTTTTATGCCAGATGTGGGCCCTCCCCCTGAGGGAGTGTGAACTCCTTGAAAAAATGATAGCAACATTTCTATTCCAGCAAGGGATCAATGTAACAACTAAAACCACCTAACTGACAGGATAGCAATTCCACAGAAGTAAGCTAAGTGAAACCCAAAAAATAATAAAGTGAGCAACGTAGCAATCATCATTCTTTCAGCAGCCAGATGTGTTTTCTGACATTGACGTTAAGATAAATACTTCTCTTTTCTTTGCACGATTCATAATGCTTACTTAAAAGGATTTAACATTCCAGGCCAGCAACAAATTTCTCTCAGTTACCTGTTAATTCTCATTTTGGGCAGTTTCATCCTGCTGAGGTGAGAACAGAAGAATTCTATCACCTAAATGAGACTCCAAGCCTTAGTCAGACTCTAGGGCATGTCTTTGCCTTCTCCTTTTGATCTTGCAATTTGCTAATTTATTTATTTCCAAACCATACTTGTCTGTAAACGTTATATCTAAAAATAACAAAAACATGTGTTGCACCAATTAGCATTATTGCCTATCAGGATGGTAGCATGGTTACCAAATTCACGGTCTGGGTCATAGGGTTGTATGACCCTATGAACCCAAAATGGCTAAATAATCCAGATTGCATTTGAAATCAGAGTCTCATAGGATTGCAGTAGGATTCGTAGAATAGTCTGGACAGCAACAGGATCAGGGTAGGATCATGGATGAAAATATCAGTCAATATCTAATATATCAGCCAATATATATTGATATTGGGTTTCCCAATACTGATATTTTTCGAAACCGCAAAAAAATCACTATATGCTATTGTATCAGTAATAATCACAATATATTAGATCATATTTTGAATATTGGCTAATATAGCCAATATTTGAACCCTTTGTTTTTCTGATGCCAAAACACATATAACAGCTGCTGCAAAGGCAGATTCCCTTATCCTAGCTTTCCTTGTTGAACCTTTACCATCTTAGGTATCCATGTTACCACATATGACCAATCTTATTCAATACTTTCTTTTGAAAAATGCAGTCAAAAGTGTGGCTTCCTCTTATTGACCAGGTCAACTTCATATGAAAAACCTTAAAATGATCTTGAAAATACCACTTATATTAGGGGGAACCAAAGCCCTTTCCTGAATAAATATTCTCAGCTTTACTTCTTTCAGCAAGACAGGGCAGATTTCTTTCCGGTATGAACAAAAGATGGTCTCTGCTTTCTTGACTTTGCATAGAACACAGGGATCATCAGTCATAGCCCCTTTCAAAAGGATATCCTTGCCGCATAGTTTATGCATAGCTAACCATAAAATAAAAGCAGATATTGGATTACAGTAATATCCCACATCAAAGCAGACCAAGATAACTCCATATTGCCAGATATACTCATTGCATAGGTCACACTGAATCATACAAGTTTCGGCATTGCTATATCAGTAGATATGGCAAAAGCCTGCAGAAAAGAAATCCTTCAATTCAAAGATTTTATTCCACATTAGTGACTTCCCAAATAGTCTTCTTTTTTAAATGGTTAGCATATACCCAGGACACCCTTCTCCATAACTGTGGCTAAATCCAGAATACCATAGATTTTTGAGTCCCAATCCAAAAATGTTCAGACCAGGGACCCAAGAAACTAAGAACGATTTAGGATATTTAGAGTTCCTTCAGATATTTGTTTCCCATTAGGATTTGGAAGTACTATGCCATTACTTTGTTTTACAGTTGGAATAGGTTCCCAGTTGAGTTGGGTTTCTAGTTTTGAATATAAACACCAGATGTCTTTGTTTTCGTTAGAGAGCACGGTATTGAATTGACTCAAAATATGTGTTCGCTTCCCTCTTGCCAGAAATCTTACTTCATCTCTCTCTATTCTTCTCTTTCCATTCCCTGCATAATTCACTCTGAAAAACCCAGATAGGTCAAGATCTTGGCTGCACGTGTCCTTGGTTCCACCAGAGGACGCACAACTCTTAACTCTGATTGGCTTCCAAGCGAAACCATTCTTATTTTTCTGAATAGAGGAGCCATCACACTGGATAAACGAGATGAGTTATTTAGAGATTTGCACGTTGGGTGAAAGTGAAATCTGTACTGCTCTTGATCCCTTCATAACTCTGGATAGGTACTCCATTGCCAAGACAAATAGGTAAAAAGAGACATTGGTCCCCCCAGTCTTTGCCCTTTTCTTGCCTTCAAAGTGGCCATGGAGAGCACCACAAACACTCAAAGTCTTGGAGAGGCTACAAAAGTCTTAAAAGCCTAGAATATATCAGGAAATCTGTATCCACTCAACACATCATCTTGGAATTGCCAATCCTGGGAATCATAAGCTGTCCTGATATCTACTTTGATAGTGCACCTCAGAAAAAAAAATTTTCCATTGATACCCTCTCACAAGTTCATGTCCTATTAGCACAAAATTTTATAATAGCTCTCCCTTGTATAAACGCAGGCTGAGGACCATCAACCAATTCAGCAACTACTTTGTCAGACGATTTGTCATAGTCTTGGCAATCACCCTATATATAATATTACAACAAGCCATGGATCTAGAATCATCATCACCCTTTTCAGCAAGTATTGGGATCTTAGGAACCAGAGTTTCCAAAGACTGCCTGTTCTGAAAAAACTCAAATACTGCCTCAGCCGCATCCTCGCCTATTATGTTCGAAGCCTTGCTGCATAAAAAAGAGGAAAACCCATCTGGCCCCAGGCTTTTATGACTAAGACCAAAAACAACTTTTCCTTTGCTTCCTCCTTTGTGACTCACTCCTGCATTCAGCATCTTAACATCCTCTGTCTGCGTAGTGTAGCCTCTCTCCATAATATCAGCTCTAGGCTTAACAAAAAGCCCTAGCTTTGCTGTTCCCCGTAAGGCTTCATAAAAATAAACTAAAATTTATGTACAACAGTTTTCATAAAGGAGTCTTGACCAGCTCACTTCTGACATCCTTTACTATCTCACAAATGTCAGAGAAAACTCCAGATGTTTTTCTAAAAAAAACTCTGTTTCCAAGGCCATCAATTTATTTACAAAACGTAGAACAGCTACTAATCTGCATACTTCCAGTATTGGCTATAATATCCATGAGAGCTTCATGACCGGTCCGCATTATAAACTGAAAAGGAGCTTTCCCAATACTCTTAGTTGCTTGAAGGATATGCCGGCATCTGAAATCCCCTGTTTGCTGTAATTCAACTTGGACTTGGACAAACTTAACTTCAATCATCGCTTGAAAGTGACCTATCAAGCTTGAACCACTCTCTGATGCTCCACTTGTTTATTGCACCAAGTTCAAAAACCACCTCCATATGGCAAATCTGCAAGATTAGCATTTGCAAGACACACCAAACTCCACAGAGGGGCTGTCATCAGCTGCACTAATTTTTTCTTCTACGTATCTCAATAAAATCACCAAATTCAAATAAGGGCCAAGGAAGCTGCATATCTTTAGCAAGTCTGCAACTTCATTCCAATAGTTAAGTGTCTCAGCAGGATTGTTGGAAACATAGATAGCAATCTCAAAACAATCAACCGATTGATCAGCAGCTTGTACTCAGCAGTAGATCATTTGAGCAGAGCATGGATGAAAATATCCTTGTGGGTCACTACCATATTGGCATCGGACATATCGAATAACATATATAGATTTGGATATATGAAAAAAATTATGAGAATCGCAAGCTTACGGGTAAATATTAGCCAAATATTAGGCATATCAGCCAATGTATCGCAATATATCATTAATATGGCAACATATTGTGATTGTATGGTGGCATCGAGAAATATCAATATTGAAGGGCCAGCACCAATATATATTGGCCGATATTTTCATCCATGACGCAAAGCTATATATGAGTGAAACGTTGAGAGTATCAGGATCCCGCTGCAACCATGTACAAGCATTAATAGCATGGTATTAGTTGTCCAAATAATTCTACACCTAGAACAATTAACAATAACCATTGAAGTGTTTTGACTTTACCATAGTCACCAGAATAAATAGTAAATGATGCTTATTCAATATGTGAAAAGGCCTTACTTCATGTGGCTTTAGAGGCTGATTAAGGCCCCCTATGTTCCAAGATGCCCATTCCAAAAGAGGGCAGGATTAAGCACTCATCAACTACAACATGTTCCATAATATCAACCTTATTTCCTGAAGCTATTCCTTTGACTACTTAACTGAGATTGTGAGCAGCATACTTCTCACTTTGTTTAGTTTTTGTCAGGAATTTATTAGATTTCTTTCTTTTTCTAAATTGCCCTCCTGTGTGACTGACCACATTGCTGCAATAAATCTTCTGTCCTCCTCAACTTCGGCTGCTTATGACATTTTAGGCTATATGTCCCCAACCTTTGCAACAGCCACATTGTTTAGGCATCCACTCTTAGATGACAGGCTGACCAATCACATCAGTATTGCTATTTGTTATTTTCAATTACACCACCATCAGCTTCAAGACGTCCACGTCAAGAAACAGTCAATCATAGGAAAAACCCTTCCTGGCAGCAATGCGATCAACAATATGCACAGAACACAAAAACTGACTAGCAATCTTTGACAGAGCTTCCAGTGTCATGAAGCCTTAAGCTTGGTAACTACAGCCAAACCAGGAAGTTTTTATTTCTTTCTTTCCAAAATTAAACTCAGGAGTCCACCATTTCAACACAAATGACTTATAAATAATAGAACCTTATGCTCCATTGTTGAATTATCTCCCCATCTCCACAGATTCAAAGGAACATAGTCATCCCACAAAAGAATGTGCAATTGCTTAACCTCCAGCCACTATGTTTTTACACAATTCGGAATAACAGCAAACAGAACTTACCACCAAGGACATGGCTGACCGGAGCATGGCACCATTGGGTTTGATTCCTTGAACTGTATTCCTCAATTATTGTTTCTAATTTCTATGTTATTAGATATTGTCAAATATCACAGAGCATTAACAACAAAATTGAGGAATAGAATTCAGTGAATTCATTCCCGACAAAAAATTTGTCAATGAAAGGCCCCATATGGATAGCATCTAAAACTATAGTCAACATACAGTCTTCTAGCAACACTGCAATCCATTAATGGGGGGATGGCTTTATTACTTTCTTCTTTTCCTTCCCCCGAGCGACATCTACAAACCAACTGAAGTGCCATCAGCAGGGATCAACTGCATCCCTGCTATTACATGCTATATTTGATCCTCGAGACATTTTCCTAAGTGATCAGTAAATACCCAAGGAGACCCTGGCCCTTATTTCCTTTTCTCATCATCATCATAATAAAATCTACTATTACATTTATTTTTTCCACTCATCAGCCACAATTGTTTGGTTACAATGGAAAACATAAATACAGCATTTAACGCAAAGTACACTTCAAAAGTATTGTTAACAGTCCCTTTAACACATTGCAAACCCCATCTAATTATATTGTACTACCAAATTTCAGATATATAACCACCTAACAGCCTTTTTAGCACTTTTTAGCCAAAACTTCAGCAATTATCAAACATTAATACTATCAGGCCACCCAACAATTGGTAGCATTATCCTACATGACTCTTCTGCCAACTAACCTCTGAGCAAGGTGTCGTCACATTACCACCCATCATTCACTGCCTACAAAATCACCATCAGCAACTACCTCGACCATCGCCAACCAGCACCACACACACTATTATCTGCCATTATGTGCCAGAAACCAGTGGTTGATCACCTCTCAACACATCCAACTTTGCCTCCGTCCCTCCCCCACAGTAAACTGAAAAATGGCTAATCTCACATCAAGTAAATAATCAGAATGGGAAACCATAAGCTGCATTTTTCGTCAAAGAGAAATTTGTAATCATTTAACTTCAGTCAGCCATGAAGCTGGAATCTTGTTCACATTAGTTCAAAATCCCAAAGCACCAAAACAACATTTGGACCATCATCCTGATAATCATAGTCAATTTTGACATCAGCATCAAGACAGTATGCTGCGTTGACCACTGCATGTTCAAATTGAGTGAAAGATCAGGAAAGGGAGAGGATAGTGCTCGTCAGGTATCAATAGGCATATTGGCAGTGGTTGTGTCAAAATTGATGTTGCAGCAATGAGTTTGGTTTAACAGCCATACAGAAAATGAGAACAGGAACTTCTCAATCAGGTTTTCAATCATAGACAACCGAAAAAAAGGGCAAGACAAGGATTCCTTCTCAAAACTTCCCTGCTGACGAGAGAAATAGGTGAATGTGTACCCCAATTTGTAACCTTCGTACCCAAATTGTCTGTAGATTGACCAAAAACTACAAGATAGCGTCCACAAACTCCACATTAATTTCTCATGAACAGAATAGTTCACCAAAATCCTTTTCCATGAAGTAGACAAACTAAGCTCGGTCGGTACATTACCTAACTGATGATCAGGAAATTCATGAATTTACGCCTGTAACACCCCTCTACATGCTTCCATTACGTTGATAAATCTGTGAGGACAATTGATTAACAATCCCTTCCCAAATAACATGCATTACAGTCACATTTGCCAATTTAAACAAAGGCAATGCAGCACTGATAAGAAGTAATCATACCTGCTGGAGTAGCGCAATCCGATTATTCGTGGAGGCCATGACCACAGCACAGAAGGGATATCTCGAAGCCTTCAAGCTATTACTCATTTTAAACCCCTCACTGGAATGAATGCTCCCACCCCACGCGACGAAATTCTCGTTCACAAATGCCGACAACGCATTATCACACAGAGTTCTCTCGCAGAACGCCGGGGTATCTGGGTGATCGGGGGAATGCAAGTACACAAAGAGCAACTTATACGCGTTGCGTGACCGCTGCAATGCATCCATAAACCCTTCCGAGACGAAGTTCGGCCTCCTCATCCGAGAACCGAATTCTCTCTCAAAAACCACCACAAACTCCGCCGCCTCCGCCGCTGCAGCCGACACCTCCACCAGAGGAACCGTCGGAGAATTCCCCAACCGTGCCGATCCAAGCCCTAGCATACCGATCGAATACGATAGCAGCCCCCCCGCGGCCCACATGCCTAGCCCAATTGCACCAGAAATCAAACCTAGACCGCCGGAAATTACAGAAATCGGAAGCGTTATCAGCTTCCATGCTAAATTGGGGGCAGCAGCAACTATAGAAGTTGATTGCGGTCGTTGTGTGGCGTCATGAGAGTCGGGAAGGGAGTGTGATCGGCCGATGCTGCCAACATCGCCGCTGCCTGCGGTGATCGTGGAGGCCGAGGTTCCAGGCTGAGAAGGGATGGCGCCAGTAAAAGAGGCGACGGCGAGTTCGAGATCCCATCCATGAGCAGCTAGGATCTCTGTACACAAATCGACATCTTCAAGGCCTGTTATTGCCTGGAAATACGTTAGTTTGTCTCTTGCATCAACCATTCTCCCTCTGTATCGATGGGAACAGAGATTCACCGCTACTTGAAAGAAGAAAAGGGTCTTCTTTTCAGCCTTGAGAAGGTGAACGACTCTCTCCCCGTCTCTCTATCTCCTCACCCTCTCTCCATCTATCCGTATTTCCATGTGATGAGAAACATTAATTGCGTAATTTTCAGTCGTCTGCGAACACGAACCGGGAGACGGAAGACTAGAGGGTCGCGATAAATTGGCAGAGGTCGGCCCAACTTCGGGTCGGGTCGGGACTGATCAACCTGATTGGACCAATATTTCTAAATTATTTAAATCCTATATGAAATAATATAGTATTCTAGACATCTTTAATTATAAGGCGCAGCAAAGTTGACCCTCATAGATGGACAACATACAAAGGATTTTCTTAACTTTTATCCATTCTTATAATCTAATTTTTTTAAATTAC
>JAODPA010015936.1:0-13265 GCA_025585075.1 Nepenthes mirabilis
TATATGTTCCAACGTCTAACAAGCGAAAGGTTAGGGCGTCCAGCAATAGGTAAGGAGGCCTTCAATTTGTCCCGAACAACATTGGTAATTTGAGAGCAAATCTGGGGTAAATCCTGTGGGGAGGATTTCTCGAAAATCCTATTATTTCGTTCTCTCCATATACAATAAACTGTGGCTGCAAGAGAAAGACGTTTAGATAGGACAAATAGGTTCTTTCCTTTCCATTGTTGAGCAGCCCAATTAATGTTTTGGGACAATTCGGGATAATGCCATTGAATGCCAGCTTTCTTTTGGATAGTGGTCCATAGGGAACAGGAGAAGGTACATGAGAAGAAAAGATGTTTATGATTTTCATCTTCCGAGTCCCAAAGAATGCAAGTATTGGATAGGTTTGGGACACCATGAATTCGATCAATTGTGTTAAGCCTGCCTTTGATAGCCAACCAAAGAGTAAAAGCGTGGGCAGGAATATGCAAGGTGTCCCAGACTAAATTTGTCCAGCTCAGTTTGGGCTTGGGAGGGTGAAAAAGTAGGTAGACAGTCTTAGTCAAAAAAATATCATCTGGGCTCCCGTTCCATCTCAAGGAGTCTTTATGCTCGATGTTAGGGAGATAATGGGGCATGTTTTCAGCGAGACTAGAGACTTTCTGATCATAAGGATTAGGCCAAGCCCAATGATCATCTCTGATTATTTGAGATACCTTTGCGTCCCAGGATAAGCCCGTGACCAGACGAATACGATCCGTGCTAACATTACTGAGCGGGCCCATAGGGTGCCAGTGGTCATGCCAGATAAAAGTATCAGCGCCGTCACCAATGTACTTAATAAAATGAGAACACATGAAGGAACGAAGTTTCATGATCTTTCTCGAGCTCCATGGAGCTGAATCAGGAACTTTGAGAGTCCAGATACAACGGTCTTTGATTCTAGTCTTGTGGATCCATGAAGACCAGGCCGATTCAGGATCCTCTGACATGATACGCCATAAGAGTTTGCAGATGAGGGCTTTATTTTGTGCCTGTAAATTCTTGAGCCCCAATCCACCTTCACTCTTCGGGTAGCAGATGTCAGCCCAGGCAACTTTTGCATTGGCCTTCCCATCAGTAGATCCGTTCCAAAGGAACCGTCTCATCATGGAGTTGATCTGATTAAGAATGGATTTGGACAGAATGAAAATTGAGGCCCAATAGAGGTGGACGGATGAGAGGATGGAGGCAACAAGTTGCAATTGCCTCCCGAAGGAGAGCCTTCTGTTCTTCCATGATTTTATTCGACGAGTAATTTTCTCAATGAGAGCATTGCAATCCCGAATCGAAAGCCTGGTGGTTATCAGTGGGACACCCAGGTATCTAATGGGGATAGAGCCCACCTTGAACCCTAAAAGGTCGGCAATATTCTGAAGAAGTGAGGGGTCTTTTGAGCATATGAAAATTTTGCTCTTATTCACATTAGCCAAAAGGCCAGAGAGCCAATGAAATTCCTCAAGGCAATCCTTAAGAATTCGAATTGAGTCGACATCTGCATGAGAGAAGAGGAGAAGGTCGTCTGCAAAGGCGAGCATGACAGTATGAGTCGCCTCACAGTTCCAATGAAATTTGAAGTTTTCATTCCTACAAGCCTTGAATTCAATAATCCCATTCAACACCTCCATAACCAGGGCAAAAAGGTATGGAGAAATGGGATCGCCTTGATGGAGACCCTTTCCCCCTTTGAAAAACCCAACCGCTTCCCCATTAATATTGACAGTGTACGAGGGGGTGGTTATCATTGCCTAATCCAGTCGACCATTTTAGGCGGGAATTTCATAATGGTCAGGATAGAGATAATAAAGTCCCAATGTACAAAGTCGTATGCTTTCATGAGGTCAAATTTCATAGTACATCTAGGTGGGTCAGAACCCAGATGATACTTATGGAGGAGCTCTTGGGCCAGGAGGATGTTGTCACTGATATGAAGACCCGCCACAAAAGCCTTTTGGCACTTATCTACAAGATAGGGTAATGTCATCTTTAACTGATTAGCGATAATCTTCGAGATTACTTTGTAGATGACATTACAGAATGATATGGGATGGTAGTCAGTAACCAAACGAGGGGATTGGACCTTTGGGATCAGGCTAATGATCGTAGTGTTCGTTCATTTGTTTGAGAAGCTTTCCATGATTGAAAAAGTCACGAAATGCTTCACAGACAGATGAACCCACAATGTCCCACGAATCCTTACAAAATTTAGAACTGAAACCATCAGGACCCGGGGCATGGTAGTCACCGATAGAAAAGATCACCTTTCGTATCTCTTCATCGCTAACCGGACCAATAAGTGGGCCCATCAGCGAATCAGGCACTGTGTGCTGGATGAAAGGACGTAGCCGATCAGCGTCAGCCGATCCATACGTACGCCCTGACCCGAGAGCCTTACTGAAATGATGCACAATCAGATTATGGACATTCTCGACGCCAGTGGTAGGATTTTCGGCATCATCAAGGAGGGAGATAATCCGATTCTTATTGTTGTTACCATTAACGGTCTTGAAGAAAAATTTGTTGCATTGATCTCCCTCTTTGAGCCACCTTATCTTAGCTTTTTGCTTGATAAGGTTGGCTTCCTTGGCCAGCGCAGTGCGGTAGGTTTCCCTACAGCTACGCTCCTCGTAATAACACTCAAAGTTGGATGGAAATTGGCATTGGATAACCTTGAGATTGTTCCTCGAACGAATAACTTCCTCGTGGACATCGCCCTCGTGAACATTTAGCTTTTTCAGAGACATTTTCACCTTCTTAAGTTTAGTCACCAACCGGTACATTGGAGTGCCTATGGTGTCGTCCTTCCAAGCGTCTGCAACCAATTGGTGGAATTATGGGGATTTAGTGAGAAAATTATTGAACCTGAACATCCAGTGTTTTCTAGGTGAGTCGCCAGAAGGGAGAAGAATACAGGGTGAGTGGTTAGAAAGTCTGGCAGGGGGAAAAAGGGCTCTGGCCCTGCGAAACTGGTCAATCCAATTTCCATTGACGACAACTCTATCAAGCTTTCTGTAAATACAAAGGGATGAGTCCCGAGCATCATTCCAGGTATAGTGCATACCTGAAGGCATACGTCTTCAAGATCGCAGTCTCTAAGGCAGTTATCAAGATCAAGCGAGCTTTTGTTGTGCCATATACCACCCAGGGTCTCAGACGGGGATCTAACAGCGTTGAAGTCTCTAAGCGCGACCCAGGGGAGATCGCCCGGGTGATTAGACATCGTCTGAAGGCTCTCCTAAAGAAGTCTCTGGAGACTTTTTGAATTTACGCCGTAGACAAAGGACAAGAGGCATCGGATATTCTCCTCCCGGAATAGGACCTTGGTATGAATGACCTGATCCTCCAAGGAGAGGATGTCAACCGAAGCCAATTGGGGGTCCCAGCCTACCCAAATCCGACCATTCGAAGACACGGAGTAATTCATAACTCAAGACCAGTTACGTCTGATCCTAGCGGAGACACTCAGGGAGTTCCTCTCCGCGACCGTGGTTTCAACCAGACCAGCAATACTGCACCTATGGGAGCTAGTGAGGCTGTTGACTTTGTGGGTTTTTACAAACCCATTTAGTCCCCTCACATTCCAACAGGCAATGCTAATCATGGGTTGGGGGTGAGGGGGGAGGATTTTTTAATCCCCTGAGATTTTTTATTTTTTCTAGAGGAAACTTGTTCCCCACTTTTTGGTAGTAGAACCAACCATTGCAACTGATGAGTCAGATAAGAGAGGGTTATTCAGTGTCGTAGGTTGGGAGGCGGCAATCGGTGAATCTGGTATGGATGGTGGGAGTTGTTTAAGGGTAGCAGTAATACCATGATCGGGGAAGGGCCTGATGGAAGAGGGTTCAGTGATTCTACTAGAAAGGCCACCTTCGTCATGGCAATTGAGCAAAGAAGGATCGTCCAGGGCCTCAACGGTCAACTTATCAGAGGAAGAAACATCACGGCTAGGAGGAGTTTCAAGACCAACTCCACTGATTAGCGCTGTTGAGACTTGAACCAGGCAGTCTGAAGGGTCATTGAAAACTTCCTCCTGTAAGACCATAAACGAGTTAGAAGTCGTTATGGCCTTATGATCAATGTCTCTTGCAGAGGAGGCAGCCGTGGCAGAGGCATTCTTGCATGGAGACACCCTAGGGGGGACAGTGGAGGTGTTATTCTGATGAATGTCCACCCGCTTGGGGATCCAAGAAGTTTTGATTAGGGGATCCTTAGATCCACTTTTTTCGGAGGCGGCGCTACGCGGCGGCTTATGTTGGTACTCAAATTTAATTTCTCTGATTTGATCATCCGATTGTTCAGCGTGGCCGCTTGTTCGAATCTTTATAGATTTCGGCCGGGGGCGTTTTCCCCCATTTCGACACAAACCCTAGCAAAGCCCATACGCTCGAGTTTTTTGGTGACAGGATCTAGAAAGAGAGGTTTCCCAACTGCACTCGCAATCCTGCTTAAACCCAGGGGGGTCCAGAATTCAACCGGGATCCCAGACAGGTGATCCATATAGGGAATGATTTGTGCTCCTCCCGGGATAAGACCATTCCCGGCTTCCATTTCTTAAGAAAAAAAGGATGGCCGGCTATCGTCCAGGGGCCACTAGCAAGACATTTGTCGACCATTGAGCATGAAGAAAATCGAAAGAAAAAGAAACCCAACTCGTTTCCAGCCACATGGATGCGATCATTGGTAATTAGCCTACCTTTAATGGCCAACCAGAGTGTGAAGGCATGAGCAGGAATATGGAAGGGATCCCAAACTAGATTAGTCCATGTCAACGTCGGCTTGTGAGGATGGATAAGAAAGTAAGCAGATTTAGATGAAAATTTACCATCAGCATTGTCATCCCATCTCACTGAGTCAGATCTATTGGCGTTGGGAGGATAAGTGGGCATTTTCTCCTCAAGACAAGAGATTTCGTGATCATATGGATTTGGCGATACCCATTGGTTGTTTCTGATAATCATATGAACTTTAGCATCCCATGGCAGCCCCGAGACCAAACGAGTACGATCTGAACTAACCATACTCAGTGGCCCCAACGGGTGCCAATTGTCATGCCACAGAAAAGTATCAGACCCGTCACCAATGGTATGGATGGAGTGAGAGCGCATGAATGGGTGAAGTTTCATAATCTTCCTCCAACTCCACGGTGTTGACTCCGGGACTTTAATAGTCCAAATACAGCGGTCTCTTATCCTGTTTTTATGAATCCAAGAGGACCAGACCGACTCAGGATCTTTAGAGATGAGCCTCCACAGGAGTTTGCATATGGGAGCTTTATTCAGATCCCGTAGGTTTCTAAAACCCAACCCACCCTCACTCTTACGGTAGCACACTTCATCCCATGCAACCTTTGCAGTAAACTTTCCTTCGGAAGATCCTGACCAGAGGAGGTTGTCAACAATCCAATGCTCTATGCCATCCAGTGCATACTTGGAGAGAATGAATCTCAGATTTTCTTGAAATCCATAGTCAAGGACCAGCGTGCTTTCTTGCATGATTTCTTAGGATTATGTTGGAATGATGTGTCTGAGCACACAAAGGATAAATTTATATCATACTTTCCGACGGTGGAGGATTATCTGAGGAGCCTCTCGGGTACTTATTTTGTTGCCCTTCGTATGCTGATGACTGCCACTTCCACTAAGACTCTCATTAATCCATTACCTCCGGAGAGGAAGTTACTTTTATTTGATCTCCTTATTATCCTGCTGAAATGGAATAAGGATTTTTTGATAGATCAATATACCGATCTGGATGGTCTAGTGGCAGGCCTCCAAAGCTTTCGATAGCTCTCGCATCTATTGAATGCTGGATAGCTTCATCCGATTTGGGTTTACTGCCGGTTTGACAAGAGGCCGGAGTGGCGGAGTGGCATTATGAAGCCGGAGTGCCGTTTGATGCCGGAGTGGAATTTTGCTGCCGGAGTGCCCCTTGAGGCCGGAGTGGCTTTTGAAGCCGGAGTGCCTTTTGCACACTAAAAGGCTGGAGTGGCTATCGTGGTTTGTGTGTGCTGAGGGCGGTGTGGCATTTCAATTCCGGAATGCCTTTAGAGGACGGAGTAGTTTTTGAAGCCGGAGTGCATTTTGAGGCGGAGTGGCTTTTTGAAGTCAGAACGCCTTTGTACTTTTAAAGCAGGAGTGAATCCGGAGTGAGTGGCATTTTGAGTCGGAGTGCCTCTTGAGGCCGGAGTGGCTTTTGAAGCCGGAGTGCCTTTTGCTCACTAAAAGGCTGGAGCGGATTACGTGGTTTGCGTGTGCTGAGGACGGAGTGGCATTTCAACGCCGGAGTGCCTTTAGAGGACGGAGTGGTTTCTGAACCCGGAGTGCATTTTGAGGCGGAGTGGCCTTTTGAAGCCGGAGCGCCTTTTCTGCAATGGCAGGGTGATTCTTCATTCACTTAGGCCGATCAGATTTTCTTTCTTACAATGACCGATTATTATTGTAATCTTTTTTTATCTAATGACTGTTGTCATTGGTTTGGGGGCCTCTCCAGTTACTATGTATCTTTCCCTAAGTCAGAAAAACACTTGATTAAGAACATAGTTTTTTGTACATTTTATTTAAACTTTAATGCATTTAATTACTTACCAAAAAAAAAAAAGAATGATACATTCAATCGGTTTGAGAATGGATTTGGGCATGATGAAAATTGAGGCCTAGTAGAGATGAATGGATGATAGAATAGATGCGGCAAGTTGCAAACGACCCCCAAATGATAGCTATCTATTCTTCCTGGATTGAATCCGACGAGTAATGCGATCATCAAAGGCACCCCAAAATAACGAATTGGAAGACTACCCATCTTGAAACCCAAAAAACCAACAATGTCATGATGGATAGAACAGTCCTTTGCACAGATAAATACCTCACTTTTATTTCTATTTGCAGAGAGTCCCGAGAGCCATTGGAACTCCTCAAGACATTCTTTAGGAATCCGAATAGAGGTAATATCAGCATGAGAGAAAAGAAGAAGGTCATCTGCAAAGGCAAGTATGATTGTTTGAGTCTCTGTGCATTTCCAATGAAATTTGAATTGATCATTCCTTCTAGCCTTCACTTCAATGATTCCATTTAGCACCTCCATTACAAGCACAAATAAATATGGCGAGATAGGATCACCTTGGCGCAGGCCTTTCCCCCCTTGAAAAACCCGATTGCTTCTCCATTGATGTTCATAGTGTACAAAGGGGTGGTAATGCATTGCCTTATCCATTCTACCATTTGAGGAGAAAATTTCATAAGAGACAGCATAGTGATAATGAAGTCTCAGTGAACGGAGTCATATGCTTTTATCAGATCAATTTTCAAAGTACACCTGGGAGGATCATGTCCGAGGTGATATTTATGTAGAAGTTCATGAGCCAGAAGAATATTGTCACTAATTTGATGACCAGCAACAAAAGCCGTTTCGTATTTTCCAACAAGATATGGTAATGTCATCTTTAGCCGGTTTGCAATAATCTTTGAGATGGCTTTGTAGATGACATTACAGCATGATATTGGTCGGTAGTCTGAAACGGTTCTTGGGGACTGCACCTTCGGGATAAGACTGATAATAGTTGTATTCAATTGTTTGAGAAGTTTTCCGTAAGGGTGTCAAACTCGGCGCTGCCGTTTCGGGAGCCGGGCGGCACCGACGCCGGCCATGGCCGGTCTCCTGGTTGCTCCGCCTGGTTCCCTCCCGGTTTTGAGCCTTCATCTTCAGCTGCGAGCCCAGTCCGCTACCCCCGCTTTCAGTTTGGGTTGAAGGTTGTGCCCGATGGCCTAAATCTTCGTCCGTTGAAGCTGGTGGAGATGTCGGCGTTGTGGCTTTGCGTCCTCTGTGGTTTCGGCTGCGTCTCGTTGCTCTCATAAGATCGATTCCTCTTCTCCTCGGTCTGAGCTTCGGGTTGTGCGCTTGATTCGAATCTCCCATTCAGATTGGGATGAAGGCTCTGACTTCGTTCTTTTGGGTCTTCTGCCTTCGTCGTCGTCTGGGCTTCTATGCCCAGTTCCAAGGTTCCCTGTGCATTGGTTGCTGGCTGGATCTAGGCTTTCGTGCTGCTCGTTGGACCTGGTGCATTCGAATGTCTGTGCTGCTGGTCTGAAGTTCTCTACCTGTGTGTTCCCCCCTGTTGGACGGATTGGGGGATGCCGAGCAACTCTGGCGGGGATCTATTAGGCCGAGGTTCTGAAGTGTTGGCCGGGGATCTGTTTGGATGCAAGGGTTCCTTCTGATGCGGTGGAAATCCTTTAGTCTGTTGCTTATTTTGGAACTGCCTTGTTCTGCCCAAGGTTTCTCTATTTGCTTGCTCTACTGTAGTGGTTGTCTGCCAATGGCTCATCTGTAGTAATACTCTAGATGATTTTGTCTTGGGATAGATGATCATTTCGGCCCGTCTGAAGGTGGCATGCTGCATATTTGGATTGGCAGGAAGTGTTGGGGACTTCTTGTTCTGGATATGCAGTGCCGCTGGAATCCTTTGCTGGAGTTGGAGATTGGGCTTTACTGCCTTTGCCTTGATCCTTGCTGATGTTGGCTTCCTTTGGAGGTTGGTTTGCAGTAGTTGCTACTGCTGGTTCGTTGGATTATTGGCTGAATTACTTACCAAAAAAAAAAAAGAAAGATTATTGGCTGAAGATCTTCTGCTGTTGATCAAAGTCGAATCCCTGTTATTTTGCTGCTGATCATACGTAGCATTCTTGCTACATATTGGATTTTGTAGGAATGGTGGAAGGCTTCTTGTGTTGTGAGGTGTCTTCTGAAGGCAGAGCACCATGGCTGCTGCTGCTGGTTTATGTAGCTTGATCTGTGAGGCTTGTATCTGAATTGCCTCAGATATAAAGTTGTCCTGCTGTAGCTGGGGACGGCTTCTGCTTTGAAAACCTTTGTTGGATGTTGGGGAGATGATGCAGGTGGCTGCTGCCTTTGCTGATCTGTAGTGTTGTCTACTTGTGCTATATTTGCCCTAGATCTGTTATGGGGTTTTGGTTGTATGGCAACTAGCTGGTACTAGAAGCTGTATCTCTACAGATGCTTGCACCTCCCAGGCCTGGATTGAAATGCTCTGTAGGAGAGACTGTATTGGTCTCTCCTTATTGCCTCGGTTCAGTGCATGGTTTTTTTGATGGCTTGCTGGAGCTAGAATCTGGCCATGCCTAGGTGGAGCTGCTGGGCTTCTGTCTTCCGGTTGCTACGGTTTGAAGTTGCTGGATCTGTTGGAATGGCTATTCACTCCTTGCTGGAAGCAGCTGACATGCTGTTGATGCTAGAACCTATCTGTTATGCAGACGGCTAATATGGTTGGTTTCTTTTCGTTTCCAGCAGCTAGTCTGTAGTGCTGTGTCCAGTAATTTATTGGAGGGAACTGTTTCTATGCTGTTTCGTTGGAGCTGAAACAGTAGAAGAATGCAGATTTATGCATGCAAAGGGTTTTGGGTGCTATAAAGGAATTGCAAGTTCCTTGATCTCTTCTTCATGAATTTGCACCAAGTGCAGGTGCTTCTGTTGAAGGTGCTGAAAATTTGCCCAGTTGAAGATGGTTCTAGCTGTTTGGCATGGTTCCTTGGTTTCTGCTGCGATGGTTGGCATGGTTGCCACTCATTTGCTGAGTTGCTCCGGTCGACTGCCGATTTTGAAATTCTGCCCTGCCCCGCCTCCATCCTTCCTTGACGGCGCCCATGGCGCCGGTCAACTCCTCTCTCCCTCGTTTCCATGAATGCTTATCCACTCCTCCTCCTCTCGACCTGATTCCCCACGAATTCGCAGTCTCATCTTCTTCCCATTCTCCCCGTCCGGCTACCCCGTGGCCGCACTTCCCATCGTCCCCGGTGTCATCTTCCCTTCTCCCTTCTTCACCATCCAATCCCGATTTCCTCCCTCCTTCTACCGTCTCTTGCCTTAATCTTTCGGAGTCGTCCCCCTTGTCCATTTTAGGCGTTGCGCCTCCCATGGACTTGGTCTGCTCTCTGCATCCCCTGTACCCCCTTCCATCCACCACGAATCTCTCAATTCGGGTGTCGTCTCGATCACTCGTCCTCCATCACCCCCCTCTCCTGACCACTTCGCCCCTGATAGGGCCTTCCTTGAACCGATGAGTATGGCTGGGCATTCTGCCCATTCAAACTTGGTCGACTCCCTCCTCAACAAGGCGCCCTCCTCTAACGATTCGAACTCTGTGGCTGAGTGTTGTGGGGATGAGGGCTTCTCAAAACCCCACTACTGCCCCGAGGGGCTTTCTCCCTCTTCCAATGGTCCACCATCTGAGAGGTTAAACAAACTAGGAGCCCTGGACGCTGTGTCAGGCACGGGTGCTCTTCTAAAATTTACATTGGCCGAGTCTGAACAAAGCTCTTCTGTATCCTTACCTGCGGAGACTCCCCTGAATCTCGGTGTCACTGTGTCTGATACCCTATGCAAATCTACTATTCCAGCATCCAGCCCGACGGGAGTATCTTGGGCTTCGGTTGTTGAGAAGAGGACTATTGGAGGTATGTCTCCCCTCAAATTCTTCCCTCCAAATTGTCCCGATATGGAGAATATCATTTTATCTCCCCCGCCTGAAGTTATCCAACAGGGTGTGAACCTATGGGGATCCACTCTCGTTGGATATTTCGATGGTAATCCCATTCATTTTAATGCTATAAATAATATTCTAGGAAAATTTGGAAGCATTTCGAGCTACAACATGTGGTGGGAAACGAATTGGGTTTCTTTTTCTTTCGCTTCTCTTCAAACTTAATGCTCAACAAATGTCTTGCTAGTAGCCCCTGGATGATTGCCGGCCATCCTTTCTTCCTTAAGGAATGGAAGCCGGGTATGGTCCTTTCCCGAGAGGAACAAAATCATTCCCTACAGGGGTCACCATGTCAAGGATCCCGATTGAATTCTGGACCCCCCTGGGTTTAAGTTGGATTGCGAGTGCAGTTGGAAAACCTCTATTTCTAGACCCTATCACCCAAAAACTCGAGCGTATGGGCTTTGCTAGAGTTTGTGTCAAAATGGGAGTCGGCGCCCCCCGCCTGGCATCTATAAGGATCCGTACAAACGGCTACGCTCATCATTCGGATGATCAAATCAGAGAAATTAAAATTGAATATCAACATAAGCCGTCACGCTGCGCCACCTCCGATAAGAGTGGGTATGACGACCCGACTTTTATTACCATCAAAAGCCGTCGTCAAAAATCATATAATAAGGATAAATAGGTGAATATAAAAATTTTTCTTATCTTTAATCAAACCTGAGATGCATTCTAAAGATTAATAATTTCATTAATCCCAAAATGTCACGGAAACATTCTAACATTCATAAGCAGCGGAAATCAAAATTACAAGTATCCTCAAAAATAAAATAAACAAAGCTCCCAAAAATCTACTCCAGCAAGCTTAAACTTTTAGCTACACCAGAGGACTCTACTCAACTTCGTCCTCCATAAGCTTGTCATCTGAAAATTTACAAGAATGAGCTTACAAAGCCCAGCAGGATACTCACATGCAGAAAAATACAAGCATACATATAATCAAATTATAGATTATAGCATAATAAAAATCATCATATCATTTCTTCTTTAGTTCATGTTCTTTCATCTTGTTTTTATCAAAATCATTCGGAATTCATATCATCTTTAGGGACCGGATGGGAGCGGACAACATCGAGGACGGGTTGTGTGCTACCCCACAACCTAAAGTCGTATCCCCTCATTATGCTCCCCGGGGCGGGAGGTAATGTCTTTAACCCGGCATACGAGGCCATAGTCCAGAGTTCTTGTGCCACCAAAAGGTCCCCTCTCGTGGCCCAGGAGGCATCATCCAGTGTCACTTCAATATCCTTCATCCATCTTTAACAGCAAGTTTAATGGAAACTCGGTTCTTGGTTCGTGTTCTTTATTGGCCATTCATAATAGTTCGAAAGTCGGAAGAGTTCCACTTGCTGTCCATAATTCATATATTTTCATATAGCCTTGTTCTTTACTTCATTCATTGAATGAAGTCCATATCATCTTATCAAAAGCCGAAGTTCATCTTTCAAAGCAAATCCGAAGTTCTTAAAGAATCTCGTTTATTTCCGAAGTGCTTTTTAAACAGAAAGCCGAAGTCCTGAAACCAAAGTTCTCACAAAGCCGGAGTTCATTTCCTTTAGTCAAAGCCGGAGTTCGTTTTCCTTAGTCAAAGCCGGAGTTCGTTTTCATAATCAAAGCCGGAGTGCGTTTTCCTTAGTCAAAGCCGGAGTTCGTTTTCTTTAATCAAAGCAGGAGTTCTTTTCTGAAATCAAAATCCGGAGTTCTTTATTCATAAAGGACGGAGTACATTTTTAATAAAGTCCGGAGTGCATTTCTTTTCAAAGGGGCGGAGTGCTTTTCTTTTCAAAGGGACAGAGTGCCTTTCTTTTCAAAATGGACGGAGTGCTTTTTCTTTTAAAAAGGACGGAGTGTCTTTCTTAAAATGAACGGAGCATCTTTTCTTAAAACAAACGGAGCTCTTTTCTTTTAAATGGACGGAGTGCTTTTCATGGCGGAGTGCTTTTCAAAATAAAAGGACGGAGTGCTGCAAAGGCCGGAATTCTTTCTTTAAAAAGACAGAATGTTTTTCATCAAGTTTCCGGAGTGCTTTTTCAAACAGCAGGCCGGAGTACATTATCTTCAAATTTCCAGAGGTCTTTATTATAAAAAGGGACGGAGTGATTTCCTTTTCAAAGGACGGAGTGTTTTTCTTTTCAAAATCCGGAGTGTCTTTCCTTTGAAATCCGGAGTGCTTTTCTTTCAAAATCCGGAATGTTTTTCTTTCAAAATCCAGAGTGCTTCTCTTTCTTAAAATTCGGAGTGATTCTCGCATTAAAAATCCGTAGTGATTCTTTCTTTAAAACCCGGAGTGATTCTTTCTTAGAAATCCGGAGTGGTCTTTCCTTAAAATCCGGAGTGGTTCTTTCCTTAAAATCGGGAGTGCTAGAAACCGGAGTGCTTTTCTTTAAAAGCCGGAGTGCTGGAAATCGGAGTGCTTTTCTTTAAAATCTGGAGCGCTAGAAACCGGAGTGCTTTTCTGTAAAAATTGCCGGACGGAGTCTTTTACTTTTGAATCCGGAGTGCTTTTTAAACGAAGGGACGGAGGGCTTTTCTGTAAAAATTTTCGGACGGAGTGCTTTTCTTTTCAAGCCGGAGTGCTTTTAAAACAAAAGGGACGGAGGGTTTTTCTGTAAAAACTGTCGGTGGTCTTTTATCATTAAATTCAGAGATACAGAGCAGCAGAAATTCATGTTTCTTCTTAAGG
>JAODPA010015947.1:0-13265 GCA_025585075.1 Nepenthes mirabilis
ACTGGGAGTGGATGAAACAGACATGAAAAGAGAAGCTGATTCTCTCATTGCCCCAACAGTCTGGTCCTTTTCATAAAAAGTGGGGCTCTTGCATACACACTGGATTAGGCTACTAGTTTCAGTAGTGTGCTTCTGCTGTCTTCCACATTTCACACACTAGGAATACATGGAAGAAATGGCAGCTAGGTACAGTGAAACTTCCATTTTTTTACAAGAAGAGTCAAATAGACAGCTTTTTTCAATCACTGCCAAAAGAGGAGGTTTCATGTATATTACTATCTTGATATGAGATCAAAGGGCAAGAACATCTCCTCTGGCATATGATTATTTTATTTTTGGATTTAGATATTATTGTTTTTTTAGCTTTTTGAAATTAATCTATGATAGGTCAAGAGTGCGTCAGAAAGGTTGGTAACGGTTAAGTCTCATCTAAGAGTCTAATATTGCTATACAGTTTTTATTTTAAAGAAAAAAAAAATACAAAGATTAGTAAAGAAGGGAGTTAATTGGTTCGCTAGGTGATGAGTTAACAAGTTAATAGGACATTTTAGCCAACCTCACTTTTTCCTTTTGGTTTAGTAAATAAAGGATTGTTTTACCAGTTATTTTAATAATTCTTTGGCCTATCTCTATTTATAATTAACTGTCACATTGGTTAGAAACTTTTAGAAATAATGATTGTGATAGTAAGCAAAGAAGCAAAGAAAATTAAGTAGTTAAAAGAAGCCTATCTGAAAAGGACTTTTTTTTTCTAATTTTTACAATCAAGTTTTAACCTCGGTAAAAATAGCGGAAGTAGAAAAAATTTAATATTCAATACACGTAAAGAATATTTATTTTTAGATACTAACAATAATGCCAAGCATGCAAAATATAAAAGATTATAAACAATAATAAAAAGACACGAGTTTTGGTGACGAAGGAAAAACTCGATACCCATGGTAATCGAAAAAAATCCTCCGGGCTTCAACGGCCAAGGAAGAAATGCACTATGAAAATCAACTTACAGATCGGGTAGTAATGATGCGCTAACCTAGTTGACTTACTCCCGTCTTATGATCCCTATCAAGTAACTCTTTGAATTTGCTCACGATAACGGAACCGGACGCCTTCAGATTTTCACGTCAATCTTCCCTCTCTTACTACTTGAATTGCCACACACGACCGGATCCCCTTCTTCAACGTACAGACGTCACCAACGAAGGTAGAAGGATAAATGTGATAAATTGATAAAGAAAAAGTGGTGAGAAAATCGCTAGCACATGAAGCACAATAAGAAAAGATCGATTTTCTCAATTAGAACACGTTTAATGGAGTGAAAAATGATTTTCTCTCAAGTGGGACGGCTCAAAAAATATCAATCAAGAGTTAGGGTAATTGATTATAGGTGTATAATTATAGAGGGCTCAAAAAATACATTTTAAAAAAGTTGCCCGTTACCGCGGCGCTCGAGCGGAGAGCAAGCGCGCAGCGAGCGGGGGGTTGCTGGAGTATGGGATCGAGCTCGTGGCGAGCACACAGTGAGCACAGGGTTTCTAGATTTTGGGCTCGAGCTTGTGGCGAGCACAGGGCTTTTGGATTTTGGGCTCGAGCTCATGGTAGGCGCAATATTTCTGGAAGCTAGAACGAAGGGGTACGAAAATATATTTTTACGAAACACAACCTGACATCGATACACGATCACATAGGGTCACAGAATATGACAATCATAAAAATTACCCCAATAATCTCCTCCTTTAACGATTCCATGATAAAATACATAAAGTAAAAAAATACAAGTGAAATACAGGTTTAGACACCACTGAGATAGAACCTGTGTATATAAAAATTTACGCCTAGTGAAAAATATAAATAATACAATAAAAGATGAAAAAATCTACACTAGCACTACTGTGTCGATAGTATGATTGCCGCATCAATATTGTAACCGAGTTGCTTGGTCAAATAAGGTTAGTACCAACAGGACATAGTATAATATGATATAATAAAAACGGTAACAGTAAACGAAAACAACCAATATGCAGTAATAAAACGAATGAAATCCAAGCAGTACGAAAATCTAAGAAGAACTCCCCCTCACAAAAATAACAAGGCTCCCCGTAATATAAATAATCACATCTCCCCTAATCTCCCCCTATCAAAGTGAAACAAGTCTCATCCTTTTTGTCACGAATGACCAAAGGGCAATGAAGCTCATTTTTCTTGACCCATACTTGTCTCATTGAATTCATTTTTCCATTCAACATTTTTACTTGTTCATTTAATTTCTGAATATGATCGACAAATTTATTCATTTTTAACCATTGACTTTGGTTGTATGAAAAATTTATAGTGTAACAGTGCGGACGAATGTGGCCAATCTTTCCACAAGCATGACAAGCTGGCAAAAACTTGGTGGGTTTGTTCATGACTTTTTGGCTATATGGATCAGCCAAATGATTTGATTTAAATTTATTATCCACAAGTCGAGGCATTTGCTTAGTGATTTTGAATGTTCTAGTATTATGGTGTGAAATTTTTGTGGCGGGAATGAAAATACTTTTAGGTTTCACGCTATTTTAGAAAATATTCTCAACATACCCCAAACCCTATTTATTTTCACTAATTTTTTTAACCCAAGCATATGATCTAATTTTTGGATCCATTTAAAAATTATTTCAAATCATTTCTAGTAGTATCAAGTTTAAATTCTAGAGTTGTAATTTGTTTAGTAAATGAGTTTTTCAGATTCTCAACTTCTTGAACTTTAGTATCTAACTCAAATTTTTGAGTTAATTTTTCTTGTTCTAAATCTATGACCTTACTGTTTAAGGTTCTATTTAGTTTCTACACTTGAAGCCTATCAAATTCAATTTCTGACTCATTTTCAGAGTTATCAGATCGATTAAAGTTTTCTACTGAATTGCTACACATTGAGGTCATAAATGCAATGTACTTGACAAGGACATCTTCAGAACATTTTTCAACCTCTTCTTCTTCGTAATCGCTTAAAGTCACATTAACTTTAAAAGTATGACCTTGTTGGCGTTTAAGGTTTGGACATTCAACCCGATAGTGGTCAAATCCTTTACAATCATGGCATTGAACTCCTTGAGTATTTTTTGATTTGAAGTCTTTGAGTTCACGTCGGTCTTTCTTCTCAAATTAAGGTGAACGTTTTAAATCCATATCAAATTTGTTTCATAAAGATTTATTTTTCTTCAAAAATTTTTTAAAATTCTTAACAAGTAAGAAAAAATTGTCATCGCTACACGATTCTTTATTGGAATCCAGGTTTCTCTCTTCCCTACTTGATTTTAGAGCAATTGATTTATTCTTTTTTGACTATGGTAGTGTGTGCTCATAAATTTGAAGGGACCCTACAAGTTCTTCTATTTTTAATTTATCTAAATCTTTACTTTTTTCAATAGCAGTAACTTTTGGTCTAAATCGTTCAGACAAAGATCGTAAAACTTTTCTAACAATTTTATTTTCAGGGATTCGTTCTCATAAATTAAATGTAGAATTTATAATATCATTTAATTATACATAGAATTCATCAAATTTCTCGTCATCTTTCATTTATATTTCTTCGAATTTAGAGATGAGCATTTGTAATTTCAAATTTTTAACCAATTTAGTACCTTCATGAGTAATTTAAAGAATGTTCCACGCATCTTTAAAGGTTTCGCATATTAAAATCCGTTTAAACTTATTGGAAGATACAGCCATAAATATAGCATGTAACCCATTATTATTCCAATTATAAGCATCAAGTTCTTCTTTTGACTACAAAGACAAAACTTTTGGTTCATCAACGCTCTTGGGTAGAGTCCACCCAATTTGAGTACTTGCCCATACACGCTGATCCATTGATTTAAGAAAAGTCCTCATTCGAACATTACAATAGGTATAGTTACTCCAATCAAAGAAGGGAGGAACGGACAAAGATTGACTATTATGCATCTAGATTTGGGTTATGGATTGGGGTGAGTCTCTGATACCAAATGAAAAAGGACTTTTTATCATAAATTTTACAATCAAGTTTCGACCCCGGTAAAAAAAAGGAAGTAGTAAAAATTAAATATTCAATACACGTAAAGAATATTTATTTCTAGATGTTAATGATAATACCAAGCATGCAAAATATAAAAGATTATAAACAATAATAAAAAGACACGATTTTTGGTGATAAAGGAAAAACTCGATACCCACGGTAATCGAGAAAAATCTTTCGGGCTTCAACGGCCAAGGAAGAAATGTACTATGAAAATCAACTTATAGATTGGGTGGTAACGACGCGCTAATCTAGCCGACTTACTCCCATCTTGTGATCCCTACCAAAAAACTCATTGGATTTGCCCATAGTAACGGTACTAGACGCCTTTCGATCTTCACGTCAATCTTTCCTCTCTTGCCACTTGAATTGCCACACACGACCAAATCCCCTTCTTCAACGTATCGATGTCACCAACAAAGGTAGAAGGGTAAATGTGATAGATTGATAAAGAAAAAGTGGTAAGAAAATTGCTAGCTCATGAAGCACAATAAGAAAAGATCGATTTTCTCAATTAGAACACATTTGATGGAGTGGAAAATGATTTTCTCTCAAGTGGGACGGCTCCAAAAATATCAATCAAGAGTTAGGGCAACTGATTATAGGTATATATTTATAGATGGTTCAAAAAATACATTTAAAAAAATCGTCCGTTGTCGCGGGGCTCGAGCGTACGGTGAGTGCACATAAGGTTTCACGTGAAACCCTCGGCGTGCTCGAGCGGGGGGTTGCTGGATTTTGGATTTGAGCTCGTGGAGAGCACACAGTGAGCACAGGGCTTCTAGATTTTGCGCTCAAGTTCGCGGCGAGCACAGGGCTTCTGGATTTTAGGCTTGAGCTCACGGCGAGCTCAATGCAGGCTCAGTATTCTTGGAAGTTGGAAGGAACAAGTATGAAAATATGTTTCGATGAAATACAACCCGACATCAACACACGATCACATAGGGTCACGGAATATGTCAATCATAAAAATTACCCGAACGTTATCGAAGGAAAAATAAGCGTATAGATGGCACCACCAATTTAGCTTATAAAACTTCCCTTATTTGTTAAGGTGTTCGGATTCAATAATGTCAAATTCATGCGTGGATGGACCCAATTTTTCACCTTTTCAAAAAGCCAATTGTTTTTGGCCAAATCTTAGTAATGCTAATTTCGCAGCGGGATATATTTTTGGTTTTAGAATAGAGGGTGCTGTATAGAATTTAGCCAAAATTTGGAGCATCCAGCACACCTTGTTAAGGTAATGATGGCGTCCATGGGTGGCCTACTATTAAAAATACAGGAACAATCCCTTTGTTGGCTGGGCGGCCGACTAATCAGAGCATACACATGGTGAAGTAGAAGCAAAAGAAGAGAAATGAACACCAAAAGTTTTACGTGAAGAACCCTTCTGAAGTGAGAAAAAATTCACGGGACACTAAATCCACAAAAAATACTAGCTAGGAGAAATTGTTATACAAACTACAGAAGGCAAAAATAAGAATAGAGCAAAGGTAAAGAAAACTTCAACAATTTATTTTCACCCATAACTCTCTTTCTTTTCACATTATCTGCTCTATTTTTCTCACTGCTACCTCACCCCTTTAGTATGCATATACACACACACATATATATACGTCCCCCACCATAGCCCAACTGGTGGTTGGTGCTCAACTTTTAAGGTCTGCAATGTGTATGCACACGCCCTATCCTGTAGTAAGCGGCTAATGCCTGCTCCTGCAACCAATTAGCTTTTGGAGTTCTAAGAATGATGTCTACCAACTACCCAATCGGGTAGGTCAACTGTATGCCTTTGGGATATTATAGTCTTTCAGACTTTTCAAATTCAGTCGGTCAACTCTATTGACCATCCTCTCATTTTTGCCGGTCAATTACACCGTTGACTGGTCAAAATAGTCTGTCCCAATTTTTCAGCGGTAAAAGTCATCTCATGACTTGTACCGGTCAACATATTAACCGGTAGAGGCTGACCGTCCAGAGGGTTCCGGTCAACATAGTTGATCGAAATTCTTTCTTCTTAAAGTAGCACGCACGTGCTCCGTCCAAATCTCCTGGCCACAAGGACTTCCACACGGGAGTAATTTTTAACAAACTTTTCCTCACGATCGTGAGAAAGTTAAGTCTATCATCTCGGTCAGCCTGTAGCATACTTTATTCTTTCCCATCGGTAGAATCTTGGTCATTATATCTACCACATTTTTATCAGTGTCAATCTTTTCTAGTGACAATAGACCGGCTTCTAATACATCTCTGATCCAATGATATCGCACATCAATATACTTTGATCTGGAATGAAGTGAGGAGTTCTTGTACAGATAAATAACACTCTGGCTATCATAGAGTACCACATACTTTTCTTGTCTGAGGCCCAATTCCTAAATGAATTGTTTTATCCATAACTTCTCTTTATAAGCTTTTGTCATGGCAATGTACTCGGCCTCTATAGTAGAAAGGGTTACACATTTTTGTAACTTGGACAGTTAGGAAACCGCTCCTATAAATTTTACTAAATTTCCTGAAGTGGACTTGTGACTGTCAATGTCTCCAACCATGTCAGCATCCGAGTAGCCCACCAACTGAGGCTTGTCACTTCCAAGACACAAGCACCTCTTAGAAGTTTCTCAAATGTATTTCATAATCCACTTTACCGCGGACTAATACTCCTTCCCTGGATTGGACAGAAATCGGCTGATTGTGCCAACAACATGTACTATGTCCGGCCTGGTGCATACCATGACATATATGAGGCTTCCTATGGCTAAGGAGTAGGGAATGCCTCTCATGTATGCTTTCTCTTCATCTGATGATGGACACTGGTGACTACTCAACTTGTGATGATTTGCAAGTGAAGTACTAACAGGCTTAGACTTATCTATGTTGAATCATTGGAGTATCTTCTCAAAGTAGTTTTCTTGAGACAACCATAGTCTTTTTGCCTCTCGATTGTAAATGATTCTAATACCAAGAATCTAGTTTGCCAATCTGAGGTCTTTTATGGCAAAAGATTGCCCAAGTTGCTCCTTCAACTTATTTATCCGAGCACTGTTTAGTCCAACAGTCAACATGTCGTCCACGTAAAGGAGAAGGATAACAAAATCGTGTTCTAAAAACCTTTGTGTGAAAACACAGTGATCAGAAATAGTTCGTCGGTATTCTTGACTAATCATGACTGATTTGAACTTCTTGTACCATTCTCTTAGAGCCTATTTTAATCCATACAGACTCTTCCTTAGATGACAGACTAGTTGTTCCTTCCCTTTAATTTTGAACTCTTCTGACTGTTCCATATAGATTTCTTCCTCCAGTTTACCATGAAGAAAGGCTATTCGGACATCCATTTGCTCCACTTCCAGATTCCGGGCGGCTGTCAAACCCAACACATTCCGTATGGAAGACATTTTTACCACTAGAGCAAAAATCTCATCAAAATCAACTCCTTTTCATTAGCTAAAGCCTTTCACCACTAACCGTGCCTTATACTTCGACTTTATGGTATTTTCATCCATTTTCAACCGGAAGACCCATTTGTTCTTTAGGGCCTTTTTCCCCTTAGGAAGTTTGACTAAATTAAAGGTATGATTCTCATGAAGGGAACTCATTTCGTCATTCATGGCTTCCAGCCATTTTTCCTTACTCTTATCTTCCATAGCCTTTTTATAACTTTCAGGCTCTCCGACATCAGTGAGTATAACATATTCACTGGGTGACAGACGGACAGATGGCCATCTGTTTTGTGAGGATCATCAACAGGCAGATCCGGGGCCAGTTGAGAGGTGACTTCATCCTGATCTTCATCAGGTGCCGTAGTTGCCTCTTCATTATACTCGACCGCCTCAGGATCATTGTCGTCGTCTTCCAGAGATACCGGACGGATAATTTTGACATTCATTTTGTCCGTTTGCTCGACGTCACACTTAGTCTTCCTACCAATATCCTTGATCGTTTTGCTTTTAATAAAGGTTACGTCTTTTGATTGGACAAATATTCTTTCAATTGGATCATAAAATCTGTAACCCATCTCATCTTTCCCGTAGCCTAGAAAGACGCACTGCATCGTGTTTGGCTCAAATTTTGTCATTTCATCTCTCGAAAAATGAACGAATGATTTACATCCAAACACCCATAGATGATCATAAGATGGCTCTTTGTTTGACCATATCTTCTCCGATACTTCACCCTTCAACGATTTACTGAGCGACCTATTTATGATGTAGGTCACCGTCTTCAATGCTTCAACCTAGAAGTGTCCAGGAAGCTCAATTTCGGAAAGCATACACCGTACTTTTTTAAGAAGTATGCAGTTTATCTGCTCAACCACTCCGTTCAATTGTGGTGTCTTTAGAGGTATTTTATGAAGCCTAATACATGTGACTGGCATTAGGTATTAAAAGGTCTTATGTATTCACCGCCGTTATTATTTCGGACGACTTTTATTTTTTACCCGTCTGTCGCTCAACAAGAGTATGAAATTAGTCAAATATACCAAGGACCTGGTCCTTGGTTTTCAATGGGTAGACCCATAGTTTTCTGGAACAATCGTCAATGAAAGAGACGAAATATTGAGCTCTACTAAACGACTTCTCTTTGAATGGTCTACACACATTTATGTGAATGAGATCAAGTAGTTCTACTTTTGAAGCGGACAAGTCTCCATGAAATGAAACTCTTTTTTGTTTGCCGGCCAGGAAGTGAGGACATGTCCTTAGTTCGTCCTCCTTTACTCCGACAATAAGGCCCTTCCTGGCCAGATGATGCAGTTCGTGTTCACTCATATGGCCCAACCTCCTGTGCCACAAATCCTCGGTCTCCTTGTTGATTGCAACGTTTACGTCTTCGGCAGTTGCGGATGCCTTCATAATGTACAGGCCGGAATACTTTTTTCCTCTTACCACAACCAGAAATCCTCTGGTCAGTTTCCACTCACCTTCACAGAAAGTGTTACAATAACTATTATCATCCAACTGACTAGTTGAGATGATATTGAGTCTGATGTCAGGGACATGTCGAACATTATTTAACAATAATTTTATCCCATTATTGGTAACATGTACAACGTCACCTTTACCAATTATTCGGGATGTTCCTTCATTACCCATCCTTATCCTTCCAAAGTCTCCTAGACTGTAAGATGTGAACAATCTCCCTTTAGACGTGACATACAAAGTGGCACCAGAATCAATCACCCAACCGGACCCTTCGTCCGTCAGGTTTGTCAGGTTCTCTTCACATGTCAATAAGAGATCGCTTCCTGTGACAATTGAGACGGAGGACTTGTCCTCACATCGTTCCTTTTTTTCTTTCTCTTTTTTCGCGTTCTCACGCTTCCACTTGAAGTATTACTTCTTAATGTGGTCCTTTTTGCCACAATGATGGCACTCAAGATTTTGATACCTTGATCAAGATTTGCTGCGTCCTTTCTCTCTAGGCTTCTGGTTGCGTCATATACTCCTTCCCCTAGAGTCGGTTATAAGTACTTCACTAGAAGAACACGTTAAGGCCCCTTGTGACCGTCTCGATTCATTCATGAGTAAGAAAGTTATGACCTCGTCCAATTTGAGAGTGTCTTTTCCAATCAGTAGTGTAGTGACAATATGGTCATAAGAAACCGGCAGAGAGGCTAACAAAACCAACGCCTTGTCCTCCTCCTGAATCTTCTCGTCAAGGGCCGCCATCTATGTCACAATTCGGTTGAACTAGTCCAAATATTTTTCAAAACTCCCTCCTTCTAACAACTGCAGGCCATAGAATTGCTTTTTTATGTGTAGCCTGGTTGTCAGGGACTTGGACTATATCGGCTCTTCAACTTCTCCCAGACCTCCGCCGGATAAGTCAGGCCAAGGCCCTCCTGGAGTATGTTATTCGTCAGGCATAATTTAATAGTACAATTGGTAAGATCTCTTTTATCTTACCACTCTTTCTCAAAGAAGCTTTCCAACTTCTCTTCCTTCTTCTTCAACGCTTTTATTGTTCCTTCTCTAGTCAGAATATTCTTCACCCTCTCTTGTAAGAGAATGAAATTACTCTGCCTGTTGAATTGCTCCATGCTGAACGGCAAGTTCTTTGAAGATGACGACGTCATTTAAACGGAGTTCTCAACCTCTCTATGATACCACTTGATGGCGTCAATGAGCGGCCTACTGTTAAAAATGCAAGAACAATCCTTTTGTTGGTCCGTATGGGCGGCCGACTAATACGAGCACTCACATGGTGAAGTGGAAGCAGGAGAAGAGAAATGAACACCAAAAGTTTTATGTGAAAAACTATTCTGAAGTGAGAAAAAAATCACAGGATATTAAATCCACAAGAAACACTAGGAATGAGAATTTGTTATACAAATTATAGGAGGCGAAAATAAGAATAGTGCAAAGGTAAACAAAACTTCAACACTTTGTTTTCCCCCACCGCTCTCTTTCTTTTCACATTCTCTCATCTATTTTTCTTACTGCTACCTCGCCCCTTTAGTGTGCATATACACACACATATATACATACGTCCCCCACCAAAGCCTAGCTGGTGATTGGTGCTCAATTTTTAAGGTTTGCATGTGTGCATGCGTACGCCCTGTTTTACAGTAGGTGGTTCATACCTGCTCCTATAGACCGATCAACCTTTAGAGTCCCAAAAATGATGTCTACCAACTATCCAATCGGTTAGATCAATTGTACACCTTTGGGATATGACAACCATTCAAACCTTCCAAATTCAGTCGGTGAACTCTGTTGACTATCCCCTCATTTTGGCCGGTCAATCACACCGTTGACAGGTCGAAGTAGTCCGTCACAATTCTTCTGTGGTAAAAGTCATCACGACTTTTACCGGTCAACATATTGACTGGCAGAGGTTGACCGTCTAGAGGGTTTCGGTCAACTATGTTGATCGAAATTCATTCTTTTTAAAGTAGCACACACGTGCTCTGTCTAAATTTTCTGGCAATAAGGATTTTCACATGGGAGTGATTCCCAACAGATAAACACAAGCTTTCGAAAGTCTGTAGATGAACAAGTTTCCCTGCCCACAGCTCCAATGTAACGGGTGGGCCACATGCATTGAAACTTTCACGTTGTAAGTTTTGTAAAGGATCAGTTATATGCAACCTTTCATTTGTATCATTGTTTACGTAATTTGAACCAATGACCTGTAAGTTACAATGAACAGCCTTGCCACTGTGTTAAGGCTCACCTTTTACGACAAAGACCATGCCAAAGCTTACTTCACTGCCGCGTAAATCAAACAGAAGAAGTGCCACAAAAGCCAGAACCCATGACATCTTGTTGATGCGGTTGTTCGTAGTATCTTCATCTAAAATTCTTAATAAATTGTTGACTGCTGCTGCTATCCAGCAAAGCAATTGTAGTAGTTATGGCATTTTCTAAGAGAGTACCCTGATACAGCTAAGTAATTTAGGTATGATGGTATTCTGTTTTCTTACCTGATAGAAAGTCCTCCAATTTTCCATCTAGATTAAGGCAACACCGCCACGTACTAGTATTTAATCAGTAGCAGTTGAATATGAATAGCCCATTGGGTTTTAGGTTGCTCAATTGTAAGCCTAACACTCATTATACATACTAATTTTTTTTTATTTCAGTACAAATTGGACATTTACTCGTTGTTCATGCGAGGATATGCGTAAGTTAAGGCTTTCCAGTGACATAGATGAACAGTGCCTAGTGGGTGTATGTGCTCAATTTGACAAAGTGTACAAGCCTAACTCGTATATAAAAGGCAATTATGCAATAACAAAGTTTTGCCCCTGGCATATGAATGCATTTGAGCAGCGATTATGGAATTGGAACGTCGTCTAGAATCGGAGCTAGTCTGAGAGTTAGCGTTCAAACACTATACTCAATATAAAAAAAAGAGCTGATTTTTTAGGTCAAATTTAAGCCATTTCAAACAAAAGAACAAAAAAAATGCCGACTTAGAGAGAAAGAAAAAAGATAAGAGAAGAGAAGGAAAAGTTTAAGACATTCTTTGAAATTCAATTTGTATTTCATTTTTCGTTAATATTAGATAAATTATTTTAGTTTTTGTTGTAGAATGTATTATTGATTGAATGTCTTCTAAATACTTTTCTAATTTTCTAATTATTTTGGGTTCGACCTAGACACATAAAATTCGACGTAACGGAATAAAATCTGAACCTTTCGTCACACATTAACTATCAAACTTATAAGTATAAAAAATATAATGATGTACTATACTTTTAATGAGAAAAATTTTTTTCAACCATAAAAAAAATTATGGGATAAATTTTAAATAAATTTATTATAATAATAATACTAGTTATAAGTAACCTGTTCCATTTTCCTTCATTACGATCTTGAGTAAAGAATAGTTGATTACAACCCCCTTGATGCGCCTAACAACTCACAAGAAAAGATATAATAAAAAATAAGAATAATCAAATGAAATACGCTTTAAAGATTCATTCTAAAACAACGTACTCGACCTTAACGAAAATCGAAACTTAAATCGTATTTCAACCAGATGTTCAATCTCTTCATTTTCTCTTTTTCTTTTTCTCAGTGCAGTATGAGATTTGATTTCAAATTACTCTAAAAATGCGTCAGGAGCGGGCACCACAGTCTTTGGCATTTGGGCACGCCTTGGGCGCAGATGCCCCTGGATTTGGTGTGCGGGTGCCTCTCAAGTGCACCTTAGGTGTAGGCATCACTAGGTTTGGCGCTCGAGCGCTAGTTGTGCTCTTCGCACGAATATCGCATAACCTTGTCATGATTATTCATTTATTATAGCACTCATAAGGGAATAATCAAAATCCAATATTGATAATTAAGATGTATTCGGGGTTATTGAAAATTAACTTTTTACACATGTTGATGTGAATAAATTGGTTTAGAGGAAATTATTTCTAATTGAATCTCTTTATACTGAAAATATTTTTTGATGTAAGATCTCGTTGTTTGGCTCTTAGTTTAAAAGAAGTTCTATGTAAATTTTCTTTTACAATTTTTATACTTCATTACTTGTGTTTGCAATCTCTCATGGTTTAATAAGGAGAAAAGGATAACTAATGGTGTCAGGGGATCTTGGATACAAACAAGTCCGGCCCCTATAAATTTAAGTTAAATGCGGTCCTCTTCAAATAACAGGAAATCATTAATGATGCTTACAAAAAGTGAATGGATAATCTATTTTTGATTGTTGTTTTAGCCTATATATCTCATTTATAGAAATAATATTTTTTTTATAAATGTTTAAAAGT
>JAODPA010015958.1:0-13264 GCA_025585075.1 Nepenthes mirabilis
TAATAATCTTATTTTTTTAAAAAAAAAAATTCTTACAAGATCTCCATTTTTAGGAAGTAGTAGGCCATGAATTTTACACGCGTTTGCTATCAACAAACAAACCCCAACCCATAAATCGTTATTTTTTGGGCAAAATCGTGACTTATGGATAGGTAACAGATATGTGAACTAGAGTGATTCCCATACTCATGTAGTACTCAGTGAAGTGAATCTCTTACCATTGAATTAGGTTCTTTTGTCGATCACTATAATCTCAGTAACCCTAAATTTGTAGATGTGCTTTACCGAATGAATTTTGTTGTGTTCTGCTCGGTTATTCTTGCTAATGAGGTGACCTATACCCATTTTGTGAAGCAGCCAATGCTGACTATGACAAATTTTCTTTCTCTTGATGCAATGGGTAGTGGGCCTAATATGTCGAGCCCCTACTGAGCAAACAGCTAAGGTTTGCAATTCTGTATATGGCTGATTAGGGACGTTGTCATGGATTTGACAGTTTTTATATATCTTTACAAACTCAATGGTGTTTCATTTCATCATAGACTAGTAGAAGCCCTATCGCATGACTTTAAGCGATAGGTCCTTGCCCCTGCGTGTGAACTGCAAATCACGGGATGCACTTTGCTCATCGTATTGTTAGCTTCTTCTAGTGTTGAACACTGCCAGTAAGGAATGGAGTACCATCATCGGCATAGTCTCCCATCCATGTGGGTGTACTAGCCTACTATACTTTGTATGCACTTGGTAATCATTCAGGTTTTTTGGTAGAAAGCTTTCTTTTAAGTATCTTCTATACGGAGTCATCTAGGTGTTGTCATCTGAGATCTAAAATTTTTTTTTTCATAACTTCATTGCTCGGGATTGTGTGGATTTCTCGCATCTCTCTGGCGTATTATTTAGCGTTCTAGTCACTGCCACTTTTGCCAGCTGATCTGCTTTTCCGTTATCTTCCCTTAGGATGTGGCGTATTTCAACCTTGTTGAATGACTTAGTCGAGCTCTTCACTCTAAGAAGATACCTTATGAGTAATGAGCTAGATGCCTCAAAGTTCCTGGTAACCTGGTTAATGATCAACTTTGAGTCGCTATAAATGATTAGGCTCTTGGCCGAGCATTTGTTCACTATTCTAAGTGCGGCCAATAGTGTCTTATACCCAGCGATATTGTTGGTGGCTAAAAATCTAAATTTCATAGAGTTTTTCATATCTAACTAGTCTTGAATTATCTAGACCACGCTTGCTCCATTCCCTGACTGGGATCATAACCCGCCAATATGCAAGATCTACATTGGTGTTTCTTCACACTATTAGGGGTCTCTTTGCTTTTCAATATCATAAGAAATCGGGGTCATTGCATTGACTATGAAATCCGCAAGGGCTTCATCTATTATGATTGGCCACGGTCAGAATTTTATGTTAAACTTGCTCAATTTGATAGTCTATTTGATCAATTGTCTAAACACCTCAAGTTTCTAAAGGATCCCCTTTAGTAGTTGGTTAGTTAGGATGATGGTCTTATGGGTTTCAAAGTATGGTCGTAACTTTTTGGCAAAGTGAACCAATGCTAGGGTGATCCTTTCAGCATGCGAGTATTAGGCCTCGGCATCTGTTAGAATATTGTTATATGGTAGATCAGTCATTGTACCTCGAACTTTTACTTGATAAGGACTGAGCTTAACGTCAGGTCAGATGTTACCAAATAGAAGTACAATTCTTCACCTTCTTTTCGGAGAACATAAGAGAAGTGGATTGGCGAAGTATTTTTTTTAATTCTTGGAAGACAGACAGACAGTTTTTCATCCATTGAAAACCATTTTCCATAATCCCCCTCTGTGTCTTAAGGAAGGGAAGGTATTTAACCTCTAATTTTTTCAGGAATTGAGAAAGTGCTGCAAGTCTCTCAATTAACTTCTGGACTTCCCTTACTGTTCGAGGTGGATTCATATTCATGGCCGCTTTTATTTTTTGGGTGTTTGCTTTGATCCTCTGCAAGGACACAATAAACCTAAGGAACATTCCATAAATTACTCCGAAGATGCATTTTACTTTTTTTAACTTCATTTGGTGCACTTAAAGTACTTCGAAAGCTTCACCCAGGCCATGAATATGGTTATCGAAAACTATACTTTCGACAAGAATATCATTCACATATACCTTTATATTCATTTTGATTTGTTCCTCGAAATTTTGTTTACTAATCTTTGATATGTTGCTCCCGCATTCTTTAAACCGAAATGTATGACTTTGTAGCAACTTGTCTCCTTGTCAATCACAAAGGATGTGAGCTTTTCATCATTTGAACTCATCTAAATTCGGTTGTATCCTAAATAGGCATCCATAAAGTTCAATAACTCATACTTAGATGTCGAGTCTTCCAGCTGATCAATTCTAGGTAACGAAAACTATCTTTTAGACATGCCTTATTCATATCGGTGAAATTGACACGCATCCACCATTTTCTGTTACTTTTCTTGACAAGCACTATGTTTGACAATCAGTTTAGGTATTGAACTTCCCTTATGAAGCATGCATTAAGAAACTTTCTAAATTCCTCTCTCATGGCAATCAATTTCTTGATGGAGTGGTTTCTCTACTTCTATTTAACCGGTTCGTGCCTAGGATGAAGGCCAAACCTATGAACCATCACCTCGATCGGTATCCTGGCATGTATTATATTAGAGTTAATTTAATAAATAGAAACTCTACAATATATTATGAATTATGATTTTTTTTTCTGGAGTGTAGAAAACTAATAGGTATTAATAATAAGTGTAAAGTTTTCATAAGAAGTTTTAAAAAAAGAATTAAGAAACTGGATTAAAAATTTATTTCAGATAGTAATATTTACCGGTACGCCTTAGGATATTACAATAGGAAATCAAAGATGATTTTTTGGTCCCATCTACTGGATAATAGGTAGTACCATTTACCCCGGGTGGTAAAAGGAGGTTAAACGTTAGATTATATGGACTATCACAATCCACCAACTTCGTGGTGTTGTACAAGGTTAGGCATTAGATTGTGAGGGTTGATACAATCCTTTCTTCGATTTGTCTGTTTCATTAGCCGGTAAGACTTACTGGCCCTTCTTTCTAAAGAAAAATAAGAAAATGAAAGTTTTCAACATGATTTGAAAGAAAGGTTAAAAAAGGAACAAGACAAGAAATCTGAAAGAAAATTACATATAACTTCTAATTATATTTTAAGTTATTATATTTTATGATGATTTCTATTCTTATTATTATTATATTTTAAATAAAAAGATTGCATGATCATTGTTATATTATACTTTATTAAGTATTTGGCTTACTTACTTGTTGACTTCTTAACTCCTCAGATGGAAGGCATAAGTTGGTACCAGATAAATAGAAGTAAAGATAAGAGTGATTTAGGCTTATGTATTTCTGTATTTTGATAAAGTTATAATAGATGTATGAAATCTTGTAATTGATCTTATAATAAGATGAATATGACTTTGGTATTATTCTTTGGTTATGATTTCGCTATTTGTTATTATGGTTATCAATTATACATTCGCAAAATTTTATGGTAATAATTTTGGTTCTTAGTAGCATTTCTAAAGAATCCAATACCGTATTTGAGTCATACGGGATTGGAGCCACTTGATAGGGTATCATGTGGTTCCTATATATTATGATTGTATATTTTATAAACTTTTATGTATTATGATGTCGTATTAAGAGTAAAAGAGGACGTAGAATGTCACAACTGCTTCCTGGGATCTTGGGTGGTGGAATGTTCTCTATGCTCTTCTCCCCACTCGTCGATCCCAGTTGTTGGTTTACACTGTAAGGATCGGATTTCTAGGATTTAGCCTCTCAACTTTAATAAGAAAATCAGCTTAGGTAGCATAATGGCTAGCCAGAGTAGTTGACCAGTTTGGATAGTTGACCAGATAAGGTAATTGACCGTTTAAGATAAATTGATTGGTTAATATAGATAATTGGAGAAGATAGATGACTAGAGTGGAATGTTGACCGGTTAAGAGAGTTAACCGAACTAAAATAGTTGACCAAAATTAAAGTAGTTAACTAGAACTAAAGAAGTTGACCGAAATTAGGGAGATAACCGAAATGACCATGAAACCGCGGTCTATTAAATGAATAGCAGGAATCGAAGTCGATTAGAAAGAGACCAAGGACTTAGAAAGAGGCCGAGGACTCATAAAGAGACCGAGAACTCAGAGAGTGAGAACGATAGTTAGTCAGACGATCAACAGAATCAGTTCAGGCCCAAATCCTACTCCTACCTACTCCATTGATCTTCTAGAAAGGAAAATTGATTGGGGAAAGAAGTACCAAATAGATAAGCTACCTCCACTTGCTCTCACTTGCCCCGTTGCCTTTAAATATCAAACTTAGAGGTTAGGAGATAGAGTTACAAAATCTGAGAGAAGCACGAAGGAAAATAAGAAGAAAAATTTTAGGCCAGATTTGAGTGAAGGAATTTGTGGATCCAGATCAGGCAAATGTACCCTATGCTTCATATTTGGCTGTTACTAATTCTTGTCTAAAATCCTTTGAATATTATTGTTCTAATGCACTTCTTCGCTATATTTCTACGTAATGCATATTATGATAATTATTTCTCATGATTTATGAAGGACAACATGTTCAGCGCATGTGTTATATTTTACATATGTTATTTTATTTTACGGATTATGCTTGAAAATTGATAGAATTCCTTCTATTCATTAAGTTTGGTATTGCAGTAAGATTTGATAAAGTTTAAACTATGGTGTATGAAAAAGTTATCTTACATGTTTAATTACTATCAAGAAATATCAGTTTGCATATTTAAAGATCTCACCCATTTGCTTGTTTGTTCGTCTCTTGTAAACATAAGTTTGCTCTTTAAGGACTTTGGTCATTTGAGACTCAAAACATAAACCAATTTTGTTATAGGATGGTCGAGTAGTTGTATGTCTAAAATATAGTCGCTATTGATATATGATGGCTGAGTAGTTACAGACCTAAAATGTAGCCGTTATTGATATATGATGGCCAAGTAGTTGCAGGTCTAAAATGTAACCGTTACTGATATATAATGGCCGAGTAGTTACAGTCCTAAAATATAGTCGTTATTAATATATGGTAGCCGAGTAACTGCATGCCTAAAATGTAGCCGTTAACGGAAAGTTGATTTTGAATTTAAACTTGTTTCGGAAATCAGTTCTCATGAATATGTCTTTGACCCATGTTTTATGTTTTGTATACAACACTATCTCATTCTGTTTCTTTTGATTTTGTTTCAAAGTTATATTTATGCATATATTTGCTTATTTGTACCTTATTTAGTAATATACTCACTCCTTACTATTTTTTTGCCTTCAAACGAGTAAGAATTCATACCGGATAAAAAAGAGTAGAGTCGGACGGACTAGCTAGGCAGAAAAGCTGATCTGGATTCATATAACAATATATGATCGACTTTGATGTATTTTTGGTCATTTTGGAGACTTTTGTGTAACAATTTCACTGTATAAATTAATAAATAATTGTATACTTTCGCTCAATTTTATAGTTTAAGTAACTTTGGTTCCTAGTGGCATCATATACGTCTTTGGTTTTACCCTATAGCCGACCGACTTAGCTGAGGCCAACCTAGAATCTTGGTCGGTCAAGATGTGGCCACCTTAGAGCTCTGTCTAGTTTGGATTCTATATGTGCTATTATTACAAAATATTGCATGATTATTTATATTCATCTCATTACTCATTTGCATTTTGTTATGGACAGATGAGTACTGTAGCCCAGTAAGAATTCCAGTCCATCACACTTAGTATGATAATTGACGGAGGTCATTAGAAGATTATAGCCCATTTCGTCGTAGGTGATATCGGAGAGAAAGAGATGTTTTAGGTTTGATCTGAATGGTATGCGAAAATTTAGGGTATACTAAGATTGATCAAATGAATAGATGAAGCCGTAGGGTGATTGAGATAGATCGGATAGTTCTTGTCAAGCTTGATTATCTAGTGCAGTGCCCTAATTAGTGTCCTGGTTAACATTCAAGTTGAATTGTGATCTGACCTAGTTGTTCATATTTCAGAGAGAGTCCTGATAATGGCACCTAGATGAAGAGCTTCTCGTGATAGTGGCCGACCACGTGATTGTGAGGAGGTGTTCTTCAAGAGAGAGAGATGTCATGGTGAGATGGTCTAGGTGTCGGTCTAGGGTGACCGCAAAATAAGGCCAAGAAGTTATAGCGGGAGATGAAGGCTAGGTAGCCCGAATCGACCTTGTAAATTTCCATGGATCATTGTCAATATTGTGGGAAATAACATGGAAATAAGCCATGTTATAAGCGGTTGGGCGTGTGCTTTAATTGCGGAAAAGGGAGAAATTTAATTAAGGATTGTCTCTACCCAAAGAAGCCTATTGTGTCCAAGCCCATTGCACCGAATGAGTCATATTTTGGAATGGCCGAGGAAGCCAAGGTGTCAGGCGACGGAGCAAGAGGTAAGATTTTTTATTATACATGTTGCTTGGTTCTAAATTTATATTTTTATATTGTGTTTCCTAAGTTTGTCCTTTTGCTTGAGGACCACATACTTGTGATAGAGATTTTGATGACCATGGCATTTTCTTGGGTCCATAAGTATGATTGGTTGGATTGAATTTGTTTGATTTAAGGTACCGAACTTTGATCTAAATTGAGTATGAGTCACTGTGGATTGAGGTATCAGGAAATTAGTATCGTCTTATTTGCAAATAATTTAATAAAAATTTACGCCAAGTCTATTAAGTATAAGAGACCATATCTGGAAGTCATTTGTGGTCACTAAGGAATTTTGGTCATAAGAATATTTGAGGATGTTTTCGAAAGGAAGATTTGGTGATTGATCTTTTGATCAAAAATTCAAAATTATGTCATAATCAACACCAATCTCTAATGGTCCCGTATAGGTTCAAGGAAGCATCGATTAGGTGCTGCTACGAGATGCTCTAGAACCTTTGAGATAGGCAAGATGAACCGATAATATTATTTGTGGATGATTTAAATTTAGATTGTTCAAAAAATGAATAATCGGATGACTAGACTCTGAGAATGAATAGGTGAATCGTTTAATCCTTTGCAAGAGCTTGGTGTCTTTTAAGGTTGATTTGTATCCAAAGTACTCAGAGTATTGTTAACTATAGATTATTAAAAGTTGTGCTGTGGTAGAATTTAGGATAAGGATGTGGTTGCTATAAGTTCTGGTAATGCCATTTGGGTTTGTAAGTTCATTTGCATTTTTATGAATTTATGGGTTGGATCTTTCGATCATGTTTGAGATAATATTGTGATGACCTCATTGATGAATTCATAGAAGTATGGAAAATGTATGAACTTTGTTAAAGGACTGAGGGACAGTTAGCCATATACTCTATTGGGAGAGAATAGGAGTGTGATTAAGGAAAAATTTTATGTTGGGTATGTGGTTTCTTCGATAGTATAAATATGGCATTATTAGGTGTTGAACGATGGCTCATTTGGGTAGGTCTGACTGTTATCGCAAAAGAGTACATTCTTTTCAGCCTAGGTGAATTCGGAAAGATATCCGTTAAATATTCCTCGAGATTTTGCAATAATTCACCGAGCATTGACTTAGAAGCGATTGGCACTCATGAGAAGTAAGATATGTGAGAGTAAGTGGGAGTAACCTTCTAGAATTGAGTGGTAGATTGTCGACCATGTTATTTGGGTTGATTTCTGTTGGATCAGGTGTATTGTAGTAGTGTGTGATGCTTTGAAGAAAACTTAGAATTATTCTTTTTCTACATCATTTGTGGGAGGTTGCCCTTTTTATTAAGTGGGGGAGACGTCCATGATCGGAATTACTCTAAATGTGGTTTGAAGTGAGCTATTGGGGTTGTTGCTTTAAAAGTGTATAGGTTTTGCTTATAAGTGTAGTTATTGTCTAGTTGATCCTAAAAGTCTGAGTAGTCATGTCATAAGGAGGATATGATCATAAATCAGTATAAATGAGTAACCCCTCTAAGAATTGTAAAGATGGATCTTGGTGCCTTCTAAGGAAGGCGAACATTAGCACCGATAATATGATGATTAGGAATATTTGGATATGTGGTGTTGCCGACGTTTCATAAGAAATGTGAAAGGTGAATCGCAAATAGGTTCCAATAGTTGGGTTAAGGAGACGTTGTACCCTTGATTTAGGAGACAGAATTATATTCGAAATATTGAAGATATAAGAATTATTAGAAGATAAGTCCTTGAGGTTTCTCTTGGGATTGTTCGAACGACAAAGATTGTGGGTGTTTGAATAATTATAGATTGGCTTTCGAGGACTGCCCATTTATTGCGAATTTGAGATAATGCGTGCTGGTCAAATAGGTTGGCTCATTGGTATGCCTATAAGATCATAAGGTTGCTGAGCAGTTAAGTTTCACGACCTTGGTGGCAAATTGAGGCCGTGCCGAAATTATGGGATAATCGCCTTAGTTGTGTATCCTATGCTAGTTGTAATATGATGATTATGGGTTTTTCCTTAAAAATATTGGCATCCTTGGGATTTTATTGGGTCTATAGTAGCAGTGTAACCTAAGTGTCTGATATGAACCAATGGATGAGACTTACAAGTTGATTTTAGCGTGCAAATAAATAATCAATCAAGTAGCGTAGCAGTAACATGTAGCCCATGGCCCAGAGATCTCAGAATAAGAATTGAGGATCTAAGTGAACGATAATTTTGAGGCATAGGATAAACTGAAATAGGAGTTCATTAGTTCATTCGAAGTTTTAAATTAAGTTAGAGAAATAACCAATATAATTAGGGTTGCCTTTATATTTTGTGGATCGTCATGAAATCTCCCATGCATTAATGATTGAGGAAATCAGTATGTGATCGAATTAAATCATTGTCAAAAATTGAGAATTTGTCTTGTGATAAGGTTCTAACCCAGGTTTGAATAGGAAATATGAGATGTTGAAAATTTGGATGATTATTTTGGTTAAGGCCTTTTAGAAAACGTCATGTAATCAAGGATGTAGAATAGGAACACAAAGAAAGAGTCTAAAAAGATTTTTCCTGATTGTAAATTTTGAGATTCGTCAAATTTTGAGAACGAAGTTTTTAAAAGTGGGAGAGAATTGTAAGGAGCGGGTTTCTAGGATTTAGCCCTCAACCTTAATGAAAAAATCAGCCCAGGTAGCATGTTGGTTGGCCAGAATAGTTGCTAGTTTAAATAGTTGACCAAATAAGATAGTTGACTAGTTAAGATAGATGATTGGAGAAGATAGATGACTAGAATGGAATGTTAATCGGTTAGGACAGTCAACCGGACTAAAATAGTTGATCGAGATTAAAATAGTTGATCGGAGTTAAAGTAGCTTATTGGAATTAGGGAAATAATCAAAATGACCATGAAACCACGGTCTGTTAAATGAACAGCAACAATCAAGGTCGATTAGAACAGATCGAGAACTCATAAAGAGACCGAGGATTTAGAAAGAAATCGAAAACTCATAAAAAGACCAAGAACTCAAACAGTGAAAATGAGAGTTAGTGAGACGATCAATAGAATTAGTTCAGACCCATATTCTGTTCCCACCTACTCCGTTAACCTTCTAGAAAGAAAAATTAAGTGGAAAAAGAAGTATCAAGTAGGTGACCAACATTCACTTGCTCTCACTTGCCCCGTTACCTTTAAATATTGAACTTAAAGGTTATGAAAGGGAATTATAAAATCTGAGAGAAGCACGAAGGAGAAGGAGATGAAGAATTTCAAGCCAGATTTGAGTAAGAAAATTTGTGGATCAGAATCAGGCAAGTGTACCCTATACTTTGTCTTTGGTTGTTGCTAATTCTTATCTAAAATCCTTTGAGTATTATTATTCTAACGCCCTTCTTCGCTATGTTTCTACGTAATGTAAATCATGATAATTATTTCTCATGATTTATGAAAGAACTCCATATTTAGTGCATGTGTTATATTTTACATATAGGATTTATTTTATGGGTTATGCTTGAAAATTGTTAGAATTCATTCTGTTTATTGAGTTCGGTATTGCAATAAGACTTGGTAAAGTTTAAATTATGGTGAACGGAAAATTTCTCTTGCATGTTTAATTACTATCAAGAAATATCAGTTTGTATATTTAAAGATCTCATCCGTTTCATGTTTGTTTGTTGTTTGTAAAAGTAAGTTTGCTCTTTAAGGACTTTGGTCATATGAAGCTCAAAACATAAGCCAATTTTATTATATAATGGTCGAGTAGCTATAGGTCTAAAATGTAGCCATTATTAATATATGATTGCCAAGTAGTTGTAGGCCTAAAATATAACCGTTATTGATATATAATGGCTGAGTAGTTACAGGTCTAAAATATAACCGTTATTGATATATGATGGCCGAGTAGTTATAGATATAAAATGTAGCCATTATTAATATATGTTGGCCGAATAGTTGTTGGCCTAAAATGTAGCCGTCAAAGGAAAGTTGATTTTGGATTTAAACTCGTTTCGAAAATCAGCTCTCATGAAGATGTCTTTGACCCATGTTTTATGTTCTGTATAAAAAATACTCTCATTCTGTTTCTTTTGATTTTGTTTCGAAGTTATATTTATACATGTCTTTCCTTATTTGTACCTTATTAAATAATTTGCTCACTCCTTACTATTTTCTTACCTTCAGACGATGAGTAAGAATTCATGTCAGATGAGAAAGAGTATAGTCAGATGGATTAGCTAGGCAGGAAGGCCGATCTGGATTCATGTAACAATATATGATCGACCTTGATGTATTTTTAGTCATTTTGGAGACTTTCGCATAACGATTACGTTGTCTAAATTAATGGATAATTGTATGCTTCCGCTGAACTTTATGGTTTAAATGACTTTGGTTCCTAGTGACATTTCATACCTCTTTGGTTTTGCCATATAGCTGACTAACCTAGATGAGGCCAGCCTATAATCTTGACGGACAAGATGAGGCCAAGTTCGAGCTCTGGCCAATTTGGATCCTGTGTGCGCTATTATTACAAAATATTGTATGATTATTTATATTTATCTCATTACTCATTTTTATTTTGTTGTGGATGGAAGAGTACTGTAGCCCAGTAAGTGCTCTCGTCCGTCACACTTAGTATGATCATTGACAGAAGTCATTAGAGGATTTTCGCTCATTCCGTCACATACGCACTCTAACCTCTTTGCTTTGTTGGTTTTTTCAGCGGCAATATATGTGCGCTTGATGGTCTCTACTTCAAGAAAGATTTTGGATTCTTGTTGAACCAGGTACTTAATGAATTCACCCATCTGCATAGTCACCATGAAGGAATTCCATTTCAGTTCAATAGTTAGCTTCGATATCCTTTGATCCCCTACTTTAAACTAGGCTAAGAAATGCTTTAGACTCTTATTTGACCCTTGTCGGATGCGGACAATGTATTATGGCTACTTTTCTTCCTTTCAATTGGATGCAAATTGTGAGAGGAAATTATTTACCAGCTCTTAGAATATTTGAATCAAATTTGATTGCAACCAATAAAATCAAATTTGATTATCTCCCTTAATGGTCAATAGGAAGTAGAGACATAAGGCTAAATCGTCTAAGCCCTGGAATCTCAGTAGGGTGCGGAAGTGATTCAAATAGTCCATGAGATCTGAACTTTCATCATAGGGTTCCAAAGTCGACATTTTGAACTTGCGAGGAAGTTGTTACATTCGAATCTTCCTCATGAACGGCGACTTACCTAAGTCGGCCTGAGTGTTTGTCTATACTTCCTTAAAATAGATGCTACTCAAGTTTTCTGATTCTCTCCTCCACTTAAGTGGTGGATACAATCCTCTAAGTGTTGAGGAAGATCCTCAACTTTGAGTGGTTTGGAGAGACATGCTAGATCAGACACTATTAGCTCTTCTCTGTCGGGTGTTATATAAGGCTTCTTCTCAATCCGAAGCATGGATTCTGCCACTTTAAGCTTTCATCTCGTGCTCTGAGAGTGAGCCAGCCTTCTAGCCATGTTTGGGCCTTGTCACTCGTGGCCTCTTAAGCCTCGAGGTCGCCAAGCATTGAATCACCTCTTTGGTAGGTTGTTTTTTCTTTTGATTCCTCCTCCTTGGGAGTTGGGGGTTGGAACCATTAGTGGGTGTTCCTCCAGTCTGTTGTTAATGGTTTCAAGGAGTTTGGATATCGTGTCAACCTGAGCCGCTAGCATCTCTATAATTGTGTTCGTAGTTAAACAAGTATTTCTGTGACTATTCTCTATTGGGTCTTTGCCACGTGAAATGAAATCCTTAGGTGATATGCTTATTTGGGTCCTGGTGTTGGCTATGTCTTCAACGCGTGATTGAGTGGCTTAACTATTGTTGTTCTTACAAATAGCGCCAATGATGCGTTTCAAGGAGCTGGATTATTATACAAATTAGAAAGTCACTTTTGTCACTCGAGGGTTTGAACAAAGATGGGTTCGATTTTCGTAACTCGAAATTCGAATATTGCACACCACAACAAAAAGAAATGTGAGGTAAGATGTATACGGGATTCGCTCTCCAATATATCTTCTAACACTTAAATTAGAAAGATGTAAGGAAATGAGTGTGACATGTAAAGTGGGGATGAGTGTTGATGCAATTGACTTGTGGAGAGGCTTTAAATTATACACTCGTCTGACGTAATGTCTTAGGAAATATGATCACAACTAGTAGAGTGTTTTTAGGAAATGTGCACTTGGCTGATGGAGTGCTTTACGAAATATACACTCAGATGGTAGAGTGGCTAACTTTTGTCATTGTTTTCTAACTTAGTCAATGTCCTTTATATCCTTTGTCCTTAATTAGTTTGTTCTCGTTTTTCTACCGAGGAGAGGTTGTGTTTATAGTGAGAGATACCGTTTGATTGGTGGTCTTCTAAATTAACGTGTGGGCATGATGCCTCTTCAATGGTGAGTAACATTATTTGTATAACTGCTGCCTTTATTCAATGGCTGGGTGGCCTTGCTTCCAACTATTGTGTTCGTTGCAGTTATTACTTGAAACAATTTATTTAGTACTCATTTATGATCCTCCAATACTCAACGGTTTGGGCTCTCCCTTAGTTCATCCATTGCATCTTTTGCCGCATGAACTCAAAGACATCTTCCATTGGGCCATCTTTGTTAGGGCCTCTTATGCTTCCGTGCGATGGATTTTTGGATAATCCAATTCCTATCGTACCCATCAAAAGGTAATCATATATTTAGAAAAGACATATTTTCTCTCTATTATAATATGGCAATCATGAATTTAAACAAAATAAATTA
>JAODPA010015969.1:0-13264 GCA_025585075.1 Nepenthes mirabilis
ATGCCATTTCCACACGTCAGCTGCATTGAAGGAAGCCAGTGGTCCAGCCCCTCAACCGCCGGATGGACGACACGTGTCCACCCCCCAACGGTCCAACTTCCACTATAAATATACAACAAGACCTCCTTTCCAAGGAGGATCCGGCGAGAAACACGCAAGGAAGCTTTCCAGTCACCACTCTAACTCCCAAAGCTTCCAGCAAGCCTCCTCCTTCTCCACACCCAGTTCCTCAAAGACGTGGAAGAAGGCTCCCAGAGAACATAGTTTTCTGAAGGAGATAAAATACTAAACGAGAGATAGGGAAGGGAATAACCCTCACAACTGTACCCTATAAAATCTCTAACCCATATAGTAAAGCTCTTTACAGGCCCTGAGTCTAGTGATTTTTCCTCCCCATTCAAGAGGAGGTTTTCCATTTAAAACATCCGGTCTCAGTTCTCATCTCGCATCTAACATCTCACTCACTTGTGTTGCCGGTAAACCATGGATCGGATTGGACACACCCTTCATTAACGAGCCTCCGAGAGACCGGGTCGGGTTCTCATCAACCTCGCATCTCTCGGCCATAGCAGGCCCCGTGGAACCGAAACGCAACAAAAATATTATATCGTTAGTATTTAAAGACACTTTTGAAATCGGGGACGTGACTATAATTACAAAAACCAATCGATTTCTATCTTAAATACCTGCGAAATAGAATTTTCCAACAATAGCATCTCTCAGTGCTAGATAAGAACTTCATCATCATCTCTTTTATTGAAATAAATACGAATGCTAATTCTCTCACATGAATCTAAAGAATGCGCAGAAGTCACCATTAAGATTTATAAAAAAGTGATTAGAATGTCATAATCAAGATGCATGAAAGTGATTAGTCAACTTAACAGGAAATTGACACCCGAATCCTTCATACAAATTTTGGCAATTGGGAGCAAAAGCAGTACACCATGGCAGTGACACCTAACCCTCAATTTGTGAGGCACAGTTTGAAGTTCGATATTGAGAATTTGCACCAGAAAATTCAAAGAAATAAGATATTGATTAAGTTTGATGTTTAGAATATACATAAGTGAGTTTGAAATAACAATACTTCTAATGAGTACAAGAGTCGAAATCACTGACCATAAACACAAATGTAAGCTATTTACAACATAATTGAAATACTGATCTACCAAGGTTTTTCCAATCCGTTACGATTTATCGGTAGGCTTTTCAAGATCACATCAGTAAAACGTATTGAAAAATAAAAACCCCACAAGATAATTAGCATATGAATTAGAAGCAATCAAATATCACATTGAGCAAATGTACCTTGAATTAATGGCTGCAGAGGGGGAGATTTTGCTCACACCAACATACACCAATCTCCCCAATTGTATTTCCCATCCCAACAGTTGGGAAAACAAAGCTTGTGACAATGAGATAAAAAATTACTAATTTTCAAAAGGATTTTCAACGATATATTAAGTTATAAAAGAGTTATTAACATTCCTTCTTTTATACCCATAAATTTTCTGAGATCCAAATAGAACGTTTAAATTAATTCCGCATGCCTAACTTTGTTTTCAACATCTGCATAGCCTCAATTATGCCTCCAACCAAAAAAAATAAAAAATAAAAATAAAAAGAGAGAGAAATAAATATATAGAATTTGTGTATTTCCTGAGTAACTACAGAACTTTTGCAAATATTGTATAGGAGTAAAATATGCTCTTTGCTGTCCATACAAAAACATATCAGCAGGCGGACTACCCAAAGCCTCTTTTTTGAAGGACAAGGCTAATAAAAAGAAATGAATCACCGACTCTGATGCCCAAATTGCCATAGGATGTGAGGAATGGAGGATCAAATATGATGTAATCAAGCAAGACAAAAGGCACGCAGCTTTAATAGCTAGGAAATAAACAGTTGCCAATTGACATTAGATATCCCCAATTTTTTGAGGACCCTCTGATATAGCCACGTTCGAAAGAGAGCTACAGTGTTCAAATGCTAGAAACATCGAGTTCTCAAAGTTGTAGCACAACTCTGTAACATTTGCATGTGTGGACGTGCTTTAAAGGAGGGGAGACTCAGATCAGATGCACCAAGCCACCCTAACTCTGTCAATGAGGGAAAAAACTGGTTTGACAGAATTTGGGATAGTTTTAGGGAAACTGAAATTAAAATTTTGGGTGAACGCAATTTCGATATCTAATCCCCCAACCCGAAAGCCATCCTGAACCGCGAAATTGCCTTGCAACCCACCCCAAAAGTGTACAAAAATGAATGGTTTTCGATATCTCCATCACCATAAAATCCAAAAAATATTTAAAATCCAGGCTAATATTCAATGTTATTTGTGAAATTTTACACCCTAACACTAAATTTCAAATTTGTACTTCCAATATCATATTTTCTCCTCATTCATTTTAAGTATTTTGGGAAACAGGGTGGGGTAGGGATCCTTAATCACCGTAGGGATGACAACAGGGACTAAGATGTTACCCCATCAAGGATCGGGGTGAGGACAGGGAAAAAATCAACAATTCAGCGACAGGGTTAGGGTGCCTAAAACCAGTCCCAACCCAACCCATTGACATCCCTAACCTTTCTTCAGGCAAAATGGGGAAGAGAAGCACTGTCTGCCGCTGCAGACAAACAGATGCCATAGTGAAAGGAACCAGCTTCATAATTTAGAGCAATTCGTAATCATCAAATTACTTGAGGTTGGAGGTTCATTTTTGCTAAGTTTCAACAGTTTTGCTTTTCCATGGTTTTCTTTACTAAAATCTGAACCAAACACAGTATAAGACTTCTCATTCACAAGACTTCTAACGTTACCTGCCCTGCAAACACTACTTTCACTTTTTTGTGCGTTAAGTGGGAAAAACATTCACTCGCAGGCCCCTTGATGTCACCTGGCCAGTAGACAATACTTTCACTTTTCATGCAGAAAGTGGGAAAAATATTCTCTTGAAGAACATTTTCCCTTCAACAAAACAAAGCATTCGTCAAAAACATTTCTTTCCCCTCAGTTCTTCTCATACCAAAACAGAGAATTAGATACTTCCCTATTGTTTGACTTGATCATTATGGAAATCATCATCATGGAAATCATTAGATACTTGACCATTGTGGAAATTATTAGCCTCCTGCTAGCCAAACAAGAGAAAGTTTGATACAGTTCAGCATATTAAAATAAGGAAACCAAGTAGTGATGAGGAAATCAATGTCAAAGCCTATTGCAGTTCCCATGAAAAATGACAGACCAAGATAAAAAGAAACAGAGAATCATGGCAACAACTCAAAAAATAAGCATAAACAAACAAGGCAAGCTTGAGGGAGGGGGGAATTATTTTCTTTCTTTTTTTTTGCTAGGCTAGATAATACAGTGCTGATATTCTTCCATATGAATGAAATCATTGGCCAAGACAACCAGTGGACGGCGACATCACACATCTCCATATCCCTCTGCCTGTACTAGCCACGAAATCAAGTATAAAATCATCATTGCCTAGCATATTCAACAACTTCTCAGGCTTTATGCTGATATTAGACAGGGGGTGTTGTGATGTTACTTGATATTATTCTTGTTTGTCTTCTGATCATGCTTACTACAGCAATCATTTGTGATCTATTGCACTCAACTGACTTTATGCTAATAATATTGGACAGATACATCAGACAATATTTTTCTAGTTTTCTATTTTGTTGGGGAACAGGGTTAAGAATGCTACACAACATCAATGTCATTTTATAATCATTTGGGATTTGTCTGTTCACAAGCTCTAATTTCTATTTAAGTCATGTATAAGTGGTTTGCCAGGATATAGGAAATTGTCAAAGGGGAAAGATTATTAGGTCTCTTATATCAGCTAATTTCTATTACAAAATTGTGGTCCTATTTGAGTTATATTTGAGTCTTTTTCATTATGGGTTGTGCTCAAATGGGATTTAAGTCAAGTTCTCTCAAGATGGACCAAACTATCACACAATGGGCAGCGAACATACGCGCTTAGGAAAAATACTCTCATGCCCAATGGGTGCATTAAAGGTGCACATGAGCCTTTTGGACTCTACTGAATGCTTAATAAGTGCATGACCAATGCTCATATGCAGCTGGCATTCGAATGTTAGTGCACAAATTTGGCCCTTTCATGTTATAAACCTTGTTTTTTAGTCCCCCACTATAAATATTAATCTCTTCTCTTAACCTAGTCACCACTTTGATATTATTGTTAAAGTTCAAGAGTTTGAGAAAAGTGTAGATTGAAAGAGAAAACATTATTGTGTTGAGAGATTAAAAATCTTAAGATATGGGTTTTCTCATCCTAAAACCCTTTAAACTTTTTAAATAATTGTTTCAACCTGTAAGCTTTCAGAATCCTGTGGATAGTGTGGACACTTGAATTCTATTAGTGTTGCAAATTTATGGGTCAGTGAAGCAAAGTTTGTGAGAAGACTGTAGCAGGAGTCTGGTTTCATTATTGAGAGCAAATCTAAGAAGTTCATTGATAGGAATTACGAGTCAGGAATAAATTAGCTAAAAATTAATGCGTCAATACCAACTGAATTGAAATTGACTTTCATTAATATATTTGTTGAAAAGCCCAAAGGATTTTTTTTAAGAACTATTTGGTTCTTTAAATTTCTCATTGTCACCAATATTTATGTTAAATTATTGATGCAATGATTCTATTATTGATATTGCTGATGATTTTGATGTGAGATGACTGACTCGATTTTACAGCATCTAAAACCAAATATTTTACGTATATTAAATGCCTGAGTGTCTTGCGCTTTCTTTTTATAAAGGGTCTAAATTATAACTGATTAGAGAATACATGTTTATTTTAGAATTAGTCAAAAGAGCCATAATTTACACTCCTAAGTTTAAAATGGAGCAATTAAAACGTTCAACAACAATAGCAAATCCTTCTTGTTGATTGGCATTTGGTCTAGTTTAGTGATGTAATTGCGTGAGAGACAATGACGATGAACTCCTTAACACTAATTCCCTGAAAGTATTTGAATGGCTGACATTAGAGGTGCTTTCCAAAATGATCAGAATCTAGTCGGTTAGCATGTTTATGAGGATTAGAATCACTAAGATCTTCACTCCTCTATATTTCTGAAGTGAATATGATGGGGTCTAGTGAAATCAAGGTCTTGTTTGAATCACTAGAAAGGCAGGGTAACTTAAGGTGGAGATTTTAAAACCCCAGAGAAAAATGAAGCCCAACTGAAGACCAAAGTCCGAGATGTGGTGCCCAAGGTCACAAACAAAGGATGTCTTGAAAGAGAATTTAGAATTTGGTAATAAGCCTAAGATACACGGGTCAGGACACACAGTAGCATTAAGAAGATCCTAAACCCCAAATACCTCCAATAAACCCCAACTGAAAGGCTGAATCACCCATTAACTAATGATATCCTACCTCCACGCAATTGTAAAATTAAAGATAGCCCATTATGACATCAGATCACGAGATTGATTAACAAGGATCATAATAATTGTTAACATAATTCTCTCCAGATTCAGAGTAAGAATTGTAGGAACCTTCTATTACAAGGTTCGCAACAACACCCAAGAAAAAGGAGACTTGTACTCCCCTATGAGTCCACTTACTATAGACTCGGACATCAAGCTTTCTTAAAAGAATTATTACCTCTCTTGTCTGAGTAGCCCTTTTAATCTATACCTACAATAGTTGACTCAGAGCCAACTTTGGTCCATATTCAAATATACTCTTCTCAAAAGACCAATTTAATATGGAGTCAATCCTCCCAATAGTCTCCTTCATTCCCTAATGAGGGACCATTGAGCCATCCCTTGGCTTCTCCTACTCAACCCACATAAAATTCAAGCTATTTGTTCCAACAATACACTTTCTAGTGCTTTCCGACTCCTCCTTACTATTCGGCCAAAGAAATTGTCTGGTGTTTAGACTAACTTGACCGTCGAAAAGGTTCTCAGGAAAAATTTCATAGGCCATTTTAGATTAGAAGAATGCCTATCCAATCTAAACGAATGTCTCAAGATTGCTAATTATATGATAAAAATAAAATAGGCGCTAGTAGAAGTCGAGAAATCAATGAAAAAAGGTACCATCCCTATGGTAGATATCTTAATTGAAGTCTCCAAATCAAGAAAATTGATAATGCTAAAAAAATAAGCACTTTAAACTAAACTAAATAGGAAATTTTCTACAAATGTAAGTTGAGGCAATAAAAATTTGCATCTCTTAGAAGCTGAAGTAGGTTTTGAAAGTCTTTTTGGTAAATCTAAATTTAATATTGTAGCTAAAAAATGTTAAAGGGTATGAACTTCATTTAACCAAGTTCTTATTATACGAGTTTAGTTGCTCATTATTAAGCCGTCTCTCCCAACTCTCTTTTTTCTTCTCTCTCTTCTCTATCTTTCAACAAGCATAGTTAACAATAAAACACACAAAAGCAGCAGCAGTAGATCATTTATCAGACTTGTCATTACAAATTTGGCAAGCTTCCTTGCTAGTGAGTGATAGAAACGACTTGAATTTTGATAGAATTAGAAAATGTTGGATCCAATAAAAACGTTGTTCTTGCTTTATATTAAGAACTTCAATAATTGAAATTCTTCAGTGCTCTCTAGTGGTTTGTTCACTAATCAAATTTGAGCTCACACTTTCCTCATTCCTTACCCAAACTCAGCTTTATACCTTTGATTATAATTCATCTAAAGCAACCCCACCTAAAAACAACTTCAGCAACTTGAAGGTCTTTCATCCAATATTTAAATAAGATCTCTAATCCTCTCCTCTCATTCCATCCAACTTATTCACACCCACCCAACTCTCTTACTTGCCTTAGGAAACAGAATGTGTTGCTAAAATCTAGGCTACCATCAAGATGATTGCCAACATAAATCATAACCCACAAAAGTGACAAGTCTATCACCACCATTGTGATCAAACCCCTAGGAGAGATTCTAATCATTATTAACTCTAATGCATCAATGACTATATAAGAGAAGGGAAAGATAGAAAAAGATGATAGATAAAAAGGAAAAGCCACAAATATACCACTGGATAATTATTATTACTTGGATGTACAGCTTAGCTTTAGGAATTGGCTACCTCTTCTTCCAACTGTTTCCACATAATTTTCATTAGAAGCTTTAACTCTCTTTGCCCACATTCCTGTTTTAAGTTGCAAAAATCCATGCTCAAGCCACTGGAGCAAAACATTCTAGATTCACAACCATAAAGATAGATACAATACTTCAGTGCAAAGATGGCTTGGATCCATCTTTGCGTTCCTTAGAATCTGATGTACATTGATTAGCTTTTGAATTTAATGAAAGGAGATACAATTACGGGAGTTAGCACAAAAAAGAGGCAAAAAAAGAACAGGAACAAAGAGCAATGTACCTTGTCAAAAAAGATCCAATAAACTCTAGGGTGGGAGATATGCTTTCTCTAATGAAAGTTGAAATTCAGGAGGTAATAATGGCTTGATATTTGTTGTTGTAAAGCACAACCAATCTCCATTATATTCAATCATCAGCAAAAGATTAGCATGCCACAATGTATAACAGACAGAAATCCAAGCAAGGATATGCCAATAAGAGAAGTGGAATTCTAACTTTTGATTCAAAGGAGGAGAGTTTGGTTTTTGAATTTCATCTGATTACCTCCAACCTAATCTCAAATTCATCATAGATGGGTATGCTCAAAGTGAGGATTAAAGATGAGATGTTGCCGGTTCACCAAGATGAGGCTCTGAATGGTTCTTACTCTATCAAAGATATACATATACATATACATATATGCAAAAGATAATTTCAAAAAATCTATAAAAGCAAGATTAACCATGATCTAGATTAGACGGCTTACATTAAAAAAATAGAACTAAAGCATTCGGATAGAATTCCATCGGACGGCTGAGATTTAAAGAATTAATAATGCATCCTAGCCCTCTGACAATGAAAATTCAAAGGCTCTTATTAGCCATTGGTTTACCCTAATTTGAAAACCTATGTGGATCAGGATTTGCCTAGTCGTCCCTCTTCATGTCAAAGTTCCATTTCTTCACAAATTTAACTACAACCCTAATCCTCCATTTCATCTTCTCTCCATTTCATTTTGGATTAGGATCTTAGAAAATATCACCCTAATCCTCTTCATCTTATATATTTCATCTTCATCTCAAAACACATCACCTTAATTTTAGACGATGAAAAGTAAAGCAAAATTCATTCGAAGGATTGCGGGAGTAAAGAGAGGCGTTGGAGCACAATCCGCCATTGCTTGAAGATATGATTGGTATTACTAGCAATCTATTTTTAGTTACAGGTGTTGTTAATCAGGGTTCATATTTTTCTTTTGATTTACGAACAATTAGTTACGGAAATGATATTTTTACATTTTGTTAGATTAGGTTCATTTTTTTACTCGAATATTTATACTAGCTTTCGTTTTTTAGGATTCGATTTCCATCCATTATGAATTTTAGCTTTATATTTTAGGGTTCTTTTGTTAATATATTTTTTTTTATCTAGGTACTCAATTGAGTATTATATAGATGTATATTTTTCTATTTTTCTCATCTGAACAAGATTAATGATTTTATAAACTCTAATTTTGAAGTAGTTGGTTTTGAATTCTGAGATATTCGTGGAACAATTGTTTATGAAAACAAAAGAATATCAGCAATTTTGAATATTCGCATGAGCAATATTTATTTATTATACTAAAAATAGAAGAATATTTATTACAAGAAACCTTTTAATATTTGATTGAGATTTTTGGAAACTCAACATGGATGATTACACTCCTTTAGAAGGTATGATCTTTGACAGTATAGATGACACATAATTTTTAGAAGTAATTGGAAAAAAATGGGTTTTGGGATGAAAAACATAATATAAGAAAATCGAGAGCTAAGGATGTTCAGATTTAGAGAATTTTTAGTTGTACCCAAGAAGGTAAATGGAAAGTAAATAAACAGACATGGGAAGATTTAAAACACCAGCAAGGAACTAGAAGTGAAAGTAAGGCAAGGACTGTTGTGGTGCTTGTTAAGTCCTTGCCGTGGTGCTTGTTTAGGGGACCAATAGGTTAGAATGCCATCGTAAATATTTAGTAGTATTTTGAAAAATGTGCCACTACACAACCTATGATGTACTCGACATAACCAACCTAACAGCATTAGCAATAGCACTACCATCTTGATTTGTAAAAAAGGTGACAGGAGCCCCGACTACCATGACATCTACTAAACGTGTCAAAAAGCCATATAAATAACTTGGCTATTTAATCATATAACAGGGTTGCTCGAAACGCTACCATTTGTCCGTGGTGGTTAAACATCAATAAGATCCCAGAAGGCCTCAAGCTTTTATTTGTATTGTATGACATGTCGAATGTAACTCCATCTTCGTAGGCTTTGGTAAACTATTAAAATCTTTACATTGGCAAAAAAATGTTAGTCAGACAATCATCAGAAACTAACACCATGTCATAGTAAAAGGCAAAATTCTTCATTTTTATTTTTTTAAAAAATGGCAATATAGTCTCTGCCTCGCCATGCTACATATGTCATTGTTGCCTTAGGCAAATCTATGACTTGTGATGTTTGATTGTATACCCCACAAAATCCCTAACTTTGGCCACCATGACCACAAGCCAGCATCCTTCGCCATTTCAGTTAGTTGGCCCACAATGGAAGACAACCTTTCTATGTCATTACAACATGTTTTGTGTTTCTAGTTGCTCCTGTTTATGGTTATGTTCCCCTATGAAATGTTGAACAACAAATTTATTGGTCTCCCTAAAAAGCACCACAACAATCGTTCACATTAGCATCTAGTTTCCCATCAATGTTTTGAATCTTCACGTGTCTATTTATCTTCTTTTTGTTTACCATCTTTAGTACAATTAAAGATTCTATAAATCTCAACATCATTAGTCCTTAATTTTCTTACATTATTTTTTTAATCTAAAACCACTTTCTTCACAATATTGCTTCCAAAATGCTATACATAATCTATACTGCTAATTATCATGTCTACTGAAAGAGTGTAATTGTTTATATTGAGTTTTTGCAAATCTCAATCAAAAGTAACAAATATTATTCTATTTTTAGTAAGATAAACATATATTGTTCCTGTAAATATTCTAATTTTCTGATATTTTTCGGTTTTCAAAAACAATAGTCCCACAACATCATAGAATTTGAAATCAACTACCTCAAAATAAGAATTTACAAAATCATAAATATTGTTCATTTAAAAAATAGAAAAATCTACATCTATACAATACCCAATTAGGCACCTAAATTAATAGTATTAACAAAAGAACTCTAAACTGCAACCTGTAATTCATACCTAACGGACATCGAATCCTAAAAAACAAATGTAATAGAAATGTTTGAGCAAAAAGAGGAACCCAATCTAGCAAAATATCAAAAGAAAATATGAAATGATCATTTTTTGTAACTGATTGTTTGTAAATCAGAAACAAAAATACGATCCTAATTAACAACACTTACAAATGATAAATATATTGTTCATAATACCATACATACCTCTTTGATCTCGATCCAAAATGAAATGCAGGGAAGATGAAATCGAGGATTGTGCTCCGACGCCGCTCCTTAGTCCTTACTCTTGCAGTCATTCAAGTGAATTTTGCTTTATGTTTCATTAATTGAGACTAGGGTGATGAGTTTTGAAATGAAGATCAAATATTCTGAGATGAAGACGATTAAGGTGATATGATTTGAGATCCGAATCCAAAATGAAAGGGAGAGAAGATGAAATGGATGATTAGGGATGTTGTCAAACTCATGAAGAGAGGGAACTTCGAATTGAAGAGGGAGGATTAGTCAGATCCCTACCCAAATGGGTTTTCACATTAGGGTAAGCCAATGGCTAATTAGAGTAGTTAGATTTTGATAGTTGCGGAGCTTTAGGATTCAATATTGGTTCTTTGAATAACAACTTTTGTCGGATGACTTCAATTCTATTTTTTTTAATATGAACCGTCCGATTAAATCGGCCGGCCTTGGTTGCACATGGTCGAATCGATTCCCCTAGCGTTGGGTTGCCCTCCACAGGAAAAGATGGAAGATGAAGTTTCTATTTCAGGCACCCAAATTCTGATGAAATGGTGGAAGAAATTTCTACACTTTTGTCGGCCCTTGGCATCATCTTGAAATGAAAATTCTTGAACAAGTCATAACAATTTTGTCAATGCTGCCACTGAACTATATCTTTCCGAAATCAACCAATTGGTGCACAGCTTCCTGGAATTCTGGTGCATGAGGCAGACTTTAGGATGATGCAATAAACCTAGACCCATCTAGAATATTCAACAAAATCAGTAATAGCCAGCATACAAGTAAATGTAGACTACAAAAAAAATACACGTGGAAGATGATCAAGTGCACACAATTACAAATGGAGGAGTAAAACCAAGACTCCGGTAAAAATTGCTTGTAAAATAGAATATTTAGTAAGTAGCATCTCCCATTGATGGTTTTGCACTTCATCAGCTTCATCATTTGAAACATATGGGAATGTTAGTTCAGTCAAAAAGTGTAAGTTGCAAATGAAATCAGTTTTAGGAGTCAGGAAAAGCAACTAGACTTGTTTGAAAAAAATAACGACAGACGTATCAATCTTTCGTGAGCATAGATGAAAATATTGGTATCGGTTATTATCATATTGATGCCGGATTTATTGGATAATATGTATAAGTGTTGAATAATAATACGTATAGGTGTTAGATATATCAGACAAAAAAATTTTATTAAAATATAATCTGACCAGGATATATTGACAAAGACAGAAACAAAGCAATACATTGTCACGATATCAAGAAATATCGAGATTGGGGAGGGATTGGGGGAGTTGATATCAATACATATCGGACGATATTTATATCAATGTTCATGCATGTTTTAATTAAAAAGTAGAGCTCACATACACACTTTTATGACCATGCCGGTAAGTTTAACCATTCTAGAATCTTCAGGGAAAAGTGGAATAGCCAACTATTGTGAATATGGACCATCATTGAAAAAACATATCTTGTGAGATGATAAAAAATGATCTATGATGTCAAACAAAAAAATAAATAAATAAACCATACCTTGTGAAGTGATCGAAAATGCTAGTTCACTGCAAACAAAAAAATCAATACTTTTCAATTTAATGGTTGAGTATTGAATTTGAACAAAGTCATCACATTGTCGTCAAGTTACATATGTGTTTGATTCTATCAAGAATATGTATCAATAAAGACTAATAGCTGATGGTCAGATGTGGAATCGACCAATTGGTCCATCCAAGGTAGAGGAAAACTGTCTTTCGGACTTAGTCTATTCATGTCTGTGAAGTTGTTACACATTCTCTAGTTTCCATCACTCTGCTTAACCAAGATCACAATTGAAAGCTAGCCAAGATACTTTAGCTTGCAAATGAATCCAGCTTTGATGAGTTTCTTTATATGCTTACACACTACATTTGTAAGGTATGAATTACAAAAATTATTTTAATGATCTTAAATTTAAATTAATTAATTAATTTTTGAGGTTAATTGAAGATTTGAGTAAAAAATTGAAGTATTAACCGAAATAAGTTTGGCTGAGTGGTGTCTGACGGGTGCCTGACCCACACATGAGCAAGTTTTGGACAACATATCCACACTTGAGTTACGCTCGAGTGGCGTACGTACGTGTTTGAACCAATATGTTGATACCTAATGAGTGTTTGTGCATGGTACAGATTTAACCTTAGGACCTAATCTGCACCTAACCGGTGCACATACGCCAATTTTCTATAAATAGGCTATTTGACTGATTTTGGCTTATTTTTAGTTGAGATTTAAGAGAGGAGAGAGAGAGAAAGAGAAGGGAAAAGAGAGAAGAGAAGAGAAAAAAAAGAAGGCAAAGGTGAATTTGAAGAGAAATTAAGCAATCTTTTGGTAAAATTAAGTGAAAGCAAATTCATCTAAGCCTTTCTTTCTTTATTGCTATTTTTTCTGCAATTTCCTGAACATTTCTTCTTCTAATGCTCATATATGTTCTATTTTCGTAATTAAATTGAATACACTTTGCATGCATGTAATTTTATTTCTATTCCATGAAATTTTATGAAGTGCATGCCCTAAATTATGCAAATCATGTTCAATTATATAAATACTTTTTCACTCTTAAACCTTTGCATGTTAATAATTTCTATACTATTACTTTTGCATGCCTTTAATTCATACATATATATTTCTGCATATTTTCT
>JAODPA010015980.1:0-13263 GCA_025585075.1 Nepenthes mirabilis
AATAAAATTAACTACATCATGATTGGATAAAAATGACATATAAATTAGAATTTTACGTGGATATTTATAAAAATGACATATAAAAATTACTATTTTTCATAAGGTAAGAAAAGTGCTAAAATTCTAAGTTAAATTCCGCCTCTGATGTTTTATAAAAATTGAATTTACTCCTACTCGGGATTCTTGAGCACATTTCAACTGCCATAACTGCAAATGTCCTGGGCTCAACCACAGTCTCCTCCATGTCTTCCCCTCCCTACCGCCACTGCCGCACTGCCTCCTCTCCAAACGCAGAAGCAACATACCACACCACACCTGCAAAGGAGTACCCTTCAACTCCATACCACCGACACCTCCACAGTCTCACCCTCAAAGCCCACTTCCCAAGTTCGTTCCAAAGCTTCATGGGTAGAATCTCTTCGCCACCAAACCCGTTCCAACCTTTTCCACGAAGCCGTTTCCACCTACATTGAAATGACAATGGCAGAAATTGCCCCTGAAAGCTTCGCTTTCCCTGCCGTTTTCAAGGCCGTCGCAGGCCTCAAGGACCTTAATTTAGGGAAACAGGTTCATGGCCATGTGATCAAATTTGGGTATGTCTCGGAAGTATCCACTGTAGACAATTCCCTTGTGAATCTGTACGGAAAATGTGGAGATATTGGGGATGTATATAAGGTGTTCGATAGAATTCCTGAAAGAGATCTAGTGTCTTGGAACTCGATGATTGCTGCGTTGTGTCAGTCTGAGGAATGGGAGCTCGCTTTAGAGGCATTGAGTTTGATGCAAATGGAGGGTTTTGAGCCTAGCTCATTTACATTGGTCAGCGCTGCATTAGCATGCTCTAATTTGAGCCTGCGGGATGGGTGGAGGCTTGGGAGGCAAGTTCATGGATATAGTTTGAGGAGGGGAGATGCCAAGACATTCACAATCAATGCGTTGATGGCGATGTATTCAAAACTGGGGAAACTTGATTATGCAGAAGCCTTGCTTGAGGTTTTTGACAATCGTGATTTGGTCACTTGGAATACCATGATAAGTTCATTCTCACAGAATGACTATTTTCTTGAGGCTTTGACATTTCTGAAACGTATGATTCTTGAAGGAGTCAAGCCTGATGGAGTCACAATTGCAAGCATCTTGCCTGCATGCTCCCATCTGGAGTTGTTGAATTTAGGAAAGGAAATTCATGCTTTTGTTATGAGAAATGAGGATTTCAGCAAGAATTCCTTTGTGGCAAGCGCTTTGGTTGATATGTATTGCAATTGCAAACAGGTTGACAGTGGTCGCCGTGTTTTTGACAGCGTAGTGGGGAAGAAAATTGCTCTTTGGAATGCCATGATAACTGGTTATACACAGAACGGGCATGATGAGGAGGCCTTGATACTTTACACTGAAATGGTGTCAGTTGCAGGGATTTTGCCAAATCCTACAACCATGGCCAGTGTTTTGCCAGCTTGTATACATTCTGAGGAGTTCTCAGATAGAGAAGGAATTCATGGTTTTGTAGTTAAATTGGGTTTTGAGAAACACCTGTATGTACAAAATGCACTTATGGACATGTATGCCAGGATGGGAAAAATTGAAATTTCGAAAGCTATATTTGATAGTATGGAGTTTAGAGATAGAGTATCTTGGAACACCCTAATCACAGGCTATGTTGTTTGTGGACGCTGCAGTGATGCTCTTCTTATGTTCCATGACATGCAACGATCAAGTTTAAACAATGTGAATGACAATGATAATCAAAGCGATATTAAAATTCTTTGCAAAGCAAATTCAATAACCCTTATGGCAATTCTTCCAGGTTGTGCTGCACTGTCAGCACTAGCTAAAGGGAAAGAGATTCATGCTTATGCAATTAGGAATGCTTTGGCTTCAGATGTTGCAGTTGGGAGTGCTCTAGTTGACATGTATGCAAAATGTGGATGCTTGCATCTATCTAGAAGAGCATTTGATGAAATTCCCAATAAGAATGTGATAACATGGAATGTCCTTATCATGGCTTATGGGATGCATGGACATGGGGAGGAAGCATTTAAACTATTTAGAATGATGGCGGCAGCAGGTGCCAGAGGCAATGTGAAGCCCAATGAAGTAACATTCATTGCGGTTTTGGCTGCATGCAGTCACTCGGGGATGGTACATGAAGGCCTTAGCTTGTTTTATAAAATGAAAGAACACGGAATAGAACCGACATCAGATCACTACGCTTGCATAATTGACTTGCTTGGTCGAGCAGGTCGTCTGGAGGATGCATATCAACTCCTCGATGATATGCCTCCTGAAATTAACAAAGCTGGAGCATGGAGCAGCATGCTTGGTGCTTGTCGGATTCACAAGAATGTCTTGTTAGGGGAGATAGCCGCAAGGAATCTCTTTCAACTGGAACCTCATGTGGCTAGCCATTATGTATTGCTCTCTAATATCTTTTCTTCTGCTGGACTGTGGGATAAGGCAACGGAAATCAGGAAGAACATGAGGGAGATGGGAGTGAGGAAAGAGCCTGGATGTAGCTGGATTGAATTCGGTGATGGGGTTCATAGATTCATGGCTGGTGATGCATCTCACCCACAAAGTGAACAGCTTTATGCCTTCCTAGAGGATTTGTCGGATAGAATGAGAAAGGAGGGCTATGTGCCCGATACTTCTTGTGTTCTTCATGATGTTGATAAGGAGGAAAAGGAGAATCTGTTATGTGGACACAGTGAGAAATTGGCGATAGCATTTGGCATCCTCAACACACGTCCTGGCACCATAATTCGAGTTGCAAAGAACCTTAGAGTTTGTAATGATTGCCATGTTGCTACCAAGTTTATCTCTAAGATTTTGGAACGGGAGATCATTTTACGAGATGTACGGAGGTTCCATCATTTCAAGGATGGAACTTGTTCCTGTGGGGATTATTGGTGACCATACCTAAAATTGTTATTTTCCTCCTTTTGATTCCATTTATTTCGTATTCTGTAGTGATTAAAATTGTAGCAGTCATTTCTTTCATTGAGTGAGAATTGTTGTATACTAAAACAACTATACCCAAAATTCTTCTTTGAAAAAATTCAGTTTTATATGCTTTGTATTATCAATTATAAAGTGAAAATGTGGGATGCTTGTACTCATTTCTATTTGCTGCTGCTGCTTTCCCAGCTACTTCTGATACTGCATTTTTTCATCTTAGATGTTACTTTTTACATGTTCATGGCTGAAAGTTTTCAACGTCAAGGTGCTAAGAGCTTCAACCTCCGCAAATGGGTATCCAAATATTGCTGAATCTTCAAGCCCAGGCTCGTAATGTTATTGGCGTTCAGTCATATACTGTGATATCCATTGTTGAAAACTGTTGTCTACTCTCCACATCTCTGTAACCTATGAATGCTAAGCCATTGCCTTTGAACGTGTACTTTTAAGTTTTAAATTTTTCCTTGTTCAGATAAGAAGGAATTCACAGAAACAGCCGATTTACATAGTTGGGTAAGGCTGCTTATCTCTTGTCCACCACAAAGGCCATAATACAAGAAGCCTTGTATACCAAGCCACCACCCTTTATAGATAAGGAAAAGTTGTGCATGTTTTGTTTCATCTCGTGTGGTTAATTATTAATTTCAATGTGTATTGTAATGTAGGAATTTTATTATTTGCAAATTCTAAAACTAAATTACTCATTTAATACGTGTCCGATAGTCACAAGAATATTAAAAATAGAAAAACCATTCTTAATGAGCACATAATTCGCACCTGATAATATTCATATTTAAAAAAATAGCAAGATTATATCTAAATAATACTCATGCAATGCTTGATCTATAACTTCAGTTTAGCTCACGTGCACTAATTCTCAAGTTTTTAATTCCTCACTCATTTTAACTCTATCTTTCCTTGACTCTATAAATGCTCCCCTTATATTTGATCTAGCCGCCAAGTATTGAAATTGTAGGACCTCAAGAGTGAATGCCTTGTGTGTAGGAAGTGGTTCTTAAAGGAGAAAGCCTCATTTCCATTTGTGAGATTAATTTTCCCTAGTTTTCTTATTTACAAAATTTTATAAATCCTTTAAATATTTACTCTAGCCTTGAGTCTTCCGTGTTCCATCAATTGCGTGTAAATTGGGTTTCTAATAATGTTGTAGATTCACTATTAGTAAAGCATATTTTACAAAAATATTAAAATGTATATCTGATTTCGTTATTATGAGCAAATCTAATGGGTTTTTTTAATAGGGATCCATGAGTTAGGAGTCAGTCATTTAATATTTAGTATATATGTACCACCTAAAATATAAGTTGATTTTCACTAATAAATTTATTTTTACTAGCCGTAGAAGTTTAGAAAATTTTACTAAAAAACGGTTTGATTTTTAAGATTTTTTATAGTCACAAATTTTTGTATAGATTTATTTTATGCGCTATCTTTACTATATTTATTGGTAATAATTAATATGTTGGATAATTGATTCGCATTTACTACATCTAGAATCAAATATTTCTAACTTGTATCCAATATTTATATTTTTTATACTTCTGTGTAATCGTAAAGTCAAAATTATAATTGTTTTGGGACTATCGATATATTTTATTATATACGTTAAAATTTTTGATGAATGTTGTATACGTTGAAATTAGTATCTGACATGTTTAAATTATATACATAATTCGAAACCTATTTTATGATGAATTTGCTCATTTAAGTGACTTTTAATTAATATTTTTCCATTGTTGGTTAGAAAAAAAGTTGAAATGGTTAGTTGGTGCCGTTGGAAATCTTAATTGAGCCCTGTGATTTTGTCCCCACAAGAGTTTTAAGATTTTAATGATTTCATAAAGAAATGAATGTGCACCACAAATATAAGAGACCCACAGAAAAAAAAAAAAAAAAATTTGGATCTTGATTAGTTAGAAGAGTTAAAAATCTATTCTGTAGAATTCTCCCCCAAATTTTCACAAAACTCGAAAGGAAACTAACTCAGCTAAATGGAGGCTCTTACACTGAAGACTTCTGCTATTTAAGAGAAGAAAGGACGGCAGCAAAGTGGAGATATTCTGCGGCACTGCAGAAGAGAGGGAGAGATGCAGAATTCTGAACACGGCGGAGAAGATAGAAAAACAGAGAGGTTGTTCCCGGTGGAAGCAAAAAGAGAAGGAAGCAGAACTGGAGCACCGCTAGGCCGGAAAAAAAGAAACAGGGGCAGTACCCAGCACTGTTCTGCTGGCAGCAAAGAGCAACTCCTGGGGTAAATATCTTCTTTTCATCTCCTCTTTAATTTATAACTTCCTTTTGAAGAGGATGAACACCACTTCCATGTTCACTGTTTATTCAAACATAAACTAAGTTTTTATTATTAGGGTTTTAGATATAGTTTTGAAATGTGTAGTCATAAAATTTATTCGTGAAATATTATTTACTATTTATAATTACTGTTTTTTATTTTTAATACTTTTTTACATTCAGAATACTAATAATTATATAATATCTTACCCATTTAATCATACTTACAGATACACATAAATTTAGAGTATCTGTATTTTTTCGTATATTATAGGTGTTTTGATAATATTAATCAATGTTGATAAAATTATTAACTGGGTTGTTGAGATTTTATAGTAAATAAGTCAAAAAAAAAATGGAGATAATATGTATTGAATTACATAACTCCCATTTGTTTTAGGCTAAAATTTTCAAAAAGTGGTTTGTTTTTAGTTTTGGTATTTTACCAATGGTGGTTTGTTTATTTTACTCAGGACTGAATTTAAATTTGAGAATGACAGAAAATGTAAGGAATAGGATGCTCTAACATTTTTAGTTTGTATACAGTTAGAAAAAGTTCCTATACCTTTATATTTTGACCATATTCTACATTGAGGACAATGTTGCATTCCCATTTAAGGTAGAGAATTTCAATCACTTTTCTGCAACATTCTCAAAAAAATCTTAAGAAAAATTTAAAATATTAAAATTTTTATTCATTTATTTAAGAATTTTGCTTCTGGTTTTTATTTGGGTAGTTGATTAGTTGGATGATCAAATATTAATGATGAGAATTTGGTTGAATTTGAATATACCATGCTAGAACTCTAAAAAATATCATTTGTATCCTAATTTGATTTGAGTTTGTTAAATTGATCATGTGAATTTTATTACATCTTAGTTATGATCAATTAGTTATATTGATTACTTTGAGAAGATTTATGCGAATTATCCCTTTCATGAAATCTCATTATTAAATCTAAAGCTTACTTAACTATCTTTTGAGATAGAACCCTAGACAATGTCATGTTAGAAAAATAATGTAAGCCATCTTTTGAATAGTTGAGTTTGTTTAGCATATTTTGTATGAAATTATCCTCAATAATTCCTTTGAACCGAATATGCATATAGATATATATATATATCATCAAATCCCATTTTAAGTCTATAATATTTATCTTATATTTCAAAGAACTTTAAAAATCATGATATTGAGTTCTATAGCTTTTGGAAGTCTATTGAAGTGTAAGAAGTGGTGAAACAAATGAATATGATATGTGAAGTATGTATTTTTAACTCAGAAAAAAGAAAGAAATAAATAAATAATATATAGGGTTGTCATGCTAGAGCAACCATAACTAGAATTTTTTTACTTATTTGTATCTAACTAAATTAGGTGCTAAAATATTTTCAACCACATTGTTTCAATAAATGTTGAGATGCCACTTAATTTTTCTTCTAGAGAAAGACATAAAATTTTTTGATGTATTAGAATTTTATCATCAGTCATTTAAATATTAAAGATCTCTTACTTTTATGAATCCTATTCTTTCATTGATTAATCAATTCTCTAATCAAATGTTACATGTTCACAAAGACCTTTTAATTTTTAATAATGCATTTACCTAAATTAGTGGAAAGTTTATATGAAAAGCATGTAAATTTCACATTTTAAAAATCATTTAATAGTTTGCATAACCGTCGAAGTTTTTAATGGCTATTCACATGCATATAAGAGGAATCTAATGTTAATGGCAACCGATAGAGTTGAGCTTCTACTTTATATTAATTGAATTTTCTTTTGAGTATATATTTTCGGTGGTTTCTTAGAAAAATTAAAAGTTCTAATCTAAATTCAAGTACCATTTTCGTAGGATATTTTAATTGTAATTTATTTTTTATTTTACTCGAGACTAGCAAAACCTAAGTCTGATAGTATCTGATGCATTTAGATTATATCCATAATTTGGAACTCATTTATGTAATATCTCGGATTTTCATTTGGATTATTTTAATAATGATTATAATTTTGGATTATTTGGGTGCAACAAAAATTAATTTAATATTGTAATATCTCAGGCATTGCAAAGGAATTAAAGGAGGCCGTGGCTACAGTCTAATAGCATATTGAGGGAATCGCCAATAATACGGTGACCGCAAAGCACATTAAGTAATCGATCGCTAAAATTCATCATGCCTTAACTCGAATGGAGTGATTCACCTTAACCTCCTTGCTCCCTCCCTCACTTCCTACACCTACTGTGAGCTCCCCATCGCTTTCAGTGTCTACCTTACCCATTTCACAACCCTTACCAGCTCTGCTGTTGACCCCAACAGATACCCCTACTAACCTCCACCTTCATTTGCTTAAGCTTGAAAGCCCATTTTTCTCTAAAGACAACATTAATGGATGGTTATTCTAGATCAATTGATTTTTTCTTTACCACAACACTCCCCCAGAAGCAGAAACCAATTATTACCGCATTTTATATGACAAGAGCTGCATTACAATGGTATCAGTGGATGCATGCAACCCGCCAGCTATCCACTTGAGAAGTCTTCTCTCGTGATTTGGAGCTTCGCTATAAGCCTTCCTCTTTTGTGGACTATGAAGTTGCTTTGTATAAAATTCGACAGACCACCATTGTGGTGGTATACATGGTACAGTTTAAAGCCCTTTCTACTCGAACCCCAAGGCTTCCCGTCATCAATCTCTTGAATTGTTTTATTTCTGGCCTACGGGATGACATTTGGTGGGAGATCTTATTGCTGAAGCCCATTTCCCTGTTTGAGGCAACTGGAATGGCCAAATTGGTGGAGGAAAAGTTTGAATCAAACCGTACCAGCTCACATTGACCTCCTCTCGTCACCAAATCCCTAAATACCCCTATCGCCACATTACCAAAAACCCCACAATCTCAGAGCCTCCCACCAAAATTCCCGATAAAGAAATTAACCTTTGCTAAAATGGCCTCACCACTAGAATGTGGCCTGTGTTTCAACTATGATGAACGATTTACACTAGGACATCGGTATAAACCACCTCAATTTTTATGTATGCTTGTAGAGGATAAAGACCATGCTTAGCCTAAAGCTCTGTTATCAAAAGAAGATTCTATGAGTCCTACCTCTTCAACGGAATCGCCAACAAGGGTGTCTCTTTTGCCCCCAAAGCTAGATAGTACTCCCACTATCTCCTTCCATGCCTTGGAAGGATATCAGGCCCCAACCATACCAAGGCTACAAGAAACAATCTCGGGACATTTGGTAGTAGTATTGGTGGATAGTGGCTCCACCCCCAATTTTTTGCAAACCCGATTACCCTGGTATCTCGGACTTTCAATAGATCCATCTCACTATCTCAATGTGATCGTTGGTAATGGAGATTTGTTACACTGTGAATGATTGTGTGTCAACGTTCCCCTTACACTGGGCTCCTCACGGTTTCTAGTGGATTTGTACTTACTACCGATTTATGGGGTAAACCTAATTCTTGGTGTTCAGTGGTTGGCATCCATTAGTCTCATTTTATTTGATTATAAAGCCTTGTGGATGAGCTTTACCCACTCTGGTACTCAGCTTACCCTTCATGGGATGCCTAGCACTGCAATTTCCACTATTATATTAAACCAATTGCGATGTAGTGACCTAACAAATTTGGTTGTTTCTTACTTTTAATTGACAGTAACTCTAGTAATATAGCCTGCGCCAGAAGACGGCACCGCGGGTTCTCTGCTTCCCTTCCATTTCCCTCATATTACTGATCCTCAAATTTCTTCTACCATTTGCAACATCTTTACTTCATTTGAAGATATGTTTGTTGTACTGCATGGGTTGCCCCCACAATGCTCTAATGACCACGAAATTCCCCTGAAGCCCCATGCCCCACCAGTTAATGTTAAACCTTACCGTTACCCACACTTTTCGAAGGGGAAATGGAGAAACTGATCAAGGAGATGTTGACTGAAGGGATCATCCGGCCTAATACTAGTCCCTTCTCATCACCTGTTCTCCTTGTAAAAAAGAAGGATGGTAGTTGACAGTTTTGTGTGGATTACTGCGCTCTTAATGCCATTGCCATCAAAGACAGATTTCTTATCCCCACTGTCGATGAACTACTAGATGAGATAGGCGGGGCCACAGTTTTTTCCAAGTTAGACTTACACAGGGGATATCACCGGTTTCATGTGTATTCTGAGGATGTTCATAAGACATCTTTCAAAACTCACATGGGGCATTACGAATTCCTAGCTATGCCCTTTGCTTTATCAAATGCCCCCTTATCATTCCAAGCAGAAATGAATACTATTTTTCGTCATGTACTTCGAAAGTTTATGCTCATCTTCTTTGATGACATTTTGATTTATAGTTCCTCTTGGGAAGCGCTTCTCCACCATCTCACTTAGGTGCTCCAACTCCTGCGCAACCACTTCTTCTATGCTAAACGATCCAATTATGAATTTGGGTAACCATCACTGTCTTACTTAAGCCATATTGTGTCCGCACAAGGAGTGGCAATGGATCCCACGAAAATAGAGGCAGTTTAGCGCTAGCCTCCTCCTACAAATATCGAGCAACTACGGGGGTTTCTCGAACTAGCAGGCTACTATAGGCATTTCGTAGCCCGGTATGTTCAAATTTCTGCCCCGCTCACTCAACTGTTGCGAAAAAATACCTTCATTTGAGGCCACAAAGCTACAACAGCTTTCGAGTCTCTTAAAACCGCTCTCATTTCCACACCTATCTTGGCCTTATCGGACTTCTCAAAACCATTTGTCGTGCATACAAATGCTTCTGGTAACGATGTGAGAGCAGTACTTGTGACGGACCATATTTTTCAATCAGAATTCGACAGAGTTCCGGTTGAAGAACGGCCGTCAAACTCGTATAAACCCATACAAAATTCCATACGATATATAAATTCTAACAAGATAATCATAATACATGGCCACAATATATTCGTGGCTCCAATATCGTATTTTCGGACACAATATCGGATAGAGAGATGCCACTAGGTACCTATATACAAACCAAAAACAACACATAGAAGCATATACATCCATCACATACACAGTAGAAACTAAACTATATATCCATCGTCCATATACAAGTATATATCCATCAATAATATACAAAAATACTCCATAAGGTACAATATCACAAAATCTCAATCCATAATATATTTTCTTCATGTCCATAGCCTAGCCAATAGCTTTTCATGGAGAAACTATCCAAACTTTTCACGGAATAACCAACAAGTAGTAAATCAATCTCAAGAACTCACAGCACAATTAGAGGACAAGCCTGGAAGAACTTATGGTACAATTAGCTCTCTCTACTCATTCTTCCATGGTAGAGACAGAGTTTCATAGAGAAGTTAAAAAAAAATTCAAATCAAGGGAAAGTCATTCAAAACTTTAAATTTTAAGTGAGTCACATTTTTTAATATATTGTCCAACTGGCCTTAAGGCTCTCTTCAAAGTGATACCAAGACAAATCCTAAGGAGCACAAAAAAGCTATCACTTTGTGGAGATATAGAAAGCTAGAAAAGTCAAATTTGAGCAAGCCAAAGCCACATCTCCAAGGAGCAAATGAACTAGATAGAAACAATGAGGAGGAGAAAATTTCTATGAAGAGGAAAAGAATTGTGCTGAACCGAGTTCGTCCAAGGAATAATAAAGAAAAGGTCATGCGAGGAAATATATACCATTAATTTCATTCTCTTATCTTCTCCAACAACACAATCCATATAACCAATTTCCAAAGTTTCTTAATATCTTTAAAAAGTTACATATTAATATTCCTTTAATAATACCTTAGAACAAATGTCTATGTGAAATTCTTAAATAATATCTTGTTGAACAAGATGAAATTGGTGGAATATCAGAAGATAATGTTAATTGAATAGTGCAATGTAATTTTGCAAAACAAATTACGACCTATGTAAAAAGACCCGTGGAACTTACATGATTAATGATTCTTTTTTTTTTGTCAAAAACTTTATGTGATTTGGAAGTGAACATTAATTTAATACCTTTGTCTACTTAAAAGAATTGTGTGTAAGGGAATGAAGGCCAACCACAATCTTCCCACAGTTTGTTGATCGATCCATCAAGTATCCTCAAGATATCATTAAGGATGTATTGGTTAAGGTTTTCTTTTTTGTTCTTAACATGGAGGGATTGAGCCATGCCACTTATTCTTGGCTAACCATTCTTATCCATTGAGTGGATCTTAATGGATTTTCGCAAGGGAGAACTCACAATATGAGTTTATAATGAGACTGTGTCCTTTATTGTGGTTAAAGTTATGAACTATCTATCAATTTCAATCAACTATTATTTTTTCATAGATATGATCGATCATTCTGTACCTGAAAATTTCATGTCAGAGCACTTAGAGAATCACCTAAAAGAATGCCTGCAATAGTTCGAAATACCTCACCGTGATGACCACACAACCGTCCAACTTATGAGGTTTTTCAAGCTAGTAGACTAGATCTTCTCGCTCCACAATCCACGAAGCTTGAATTGAAACAACTACCACCCAACCTATGATATGTGTATTTAGTTAAGTTGTCTTCATTCCCGGTCATCATTTCTAATCATTTCAATGAAGTCGAAGGTGAGAAGCTCATTCATGTATTGAAAGAGTGCCAAAGTGCTCTTGTTAGACTATATCCGACATCAAGGAATCCTCCCTCTATTTAGAAGCATAGATATTAATAGAACAAGCCTACTAGCTATCCATAGTGCACCAAAGAATGTGAAATCCAAATATGGTGGAAGTTGTGAGATAATAAGTTCTAAAACAATTAGACGTCGGAATAATCTATCTCATCTCGTACAGTACTTGGGTGAGCCTAATACAAGTGGCCTACAAGAAAAAAAGGCATGATTGTGATTACTAATGACAACAATCAGCTCTTACCTATAATAACAATAACAGGATAAAAATTATGTATTGACTATCGAAAATTGAACAAGGCAATGTACAAAAATTAATTCCTTTCTTTGTTTATTGACCAAATGGTGGAATGGCTCACTGAACATAGTTATTTTTGTTTTCTTAATAGTTGATTGAGTTATAATTAAATTGCCATTGCTGCGGAAGATCAAGAGAAGAGCACTTCCCCAAATCCTTATGATTCCTTTGCTTTTAGGTGAATGCTTTGGCCTATCTAATGCACAAGCCGCTTTCAAAAGGTATATGATGTCAATATTTTCGGATATAGTTTTGCATTTCTTAGAGATATTCATGGATATATTTCCAATTTCGGCTCTTTGGGATGATTGGGACGATGATGCCATAGGGGGAGGGGATGGAGTGAGCGTTTGCTCTCAAGAGCTTATAGCTCTCAAAATTCGTATTGTTTTGGACATTTTGATTAAAGAAATTTATTTTAATTTAGAATCTCTAGAACTTAGCTTCAATGAACAGTCACAGAAGCAGGAAAACTGCGCATACATGGCAAACCAAATCAACAGGAGAAGAAACAGAACTAGTACTATGAGGATTATGTAGTAGTAGTAGTATCAGATATCAAACCCCTGAGGTGATAGATGATCTAAAGCCCTGAGGTGATAGCTCCAGGATCATCACGAGAAGGATGAATCTTCATCTTCTCAGCAACTCCTTTTCCGATTATATCAAAACGGATGATCTCCGTTTTGGGGTGTGGTAATGCGACGCCGCCACCTCCTTCACCACGGAACAGAGAAGCAATAAAGCGAACTATCTGCTCATACATCATCTTCTTCACTAGCTTCCTTTTCTGCGGAATCACACCGCCACCTACTTTTTTGGATATGGGCAAATACTTCATCTCTGTTTCAGACCCATTATCTTCACCTCCATTCAGCTCGATCGACTTCGCCTTGCTCTGTGCCATTGCCTCTCTCTCTCTCTCTCTCTCTGCCACCTAGCTTTTTTGTTTTAAGGTCTCCTCTCTTTCCTGGGCCGCCTACTCTTTCTGTTTCACTGTTTGTTTGATTTAGATCGTCGACTTCTAGAATATTTTTACG
>JAODPA010015981.1:0-38621 GCA_025585075.1 Nepenthes mirabilis
TAAAATAATTAAAATTAATAGTGTTGAATACATCCTAAGATTAATTGGCCTGACACAAGGCTAAAGTAAGGCCCAAACTCCAATGGTCTAGATGTGGGTACATAAGACCAATCAGACCTTACGAATAACAATTCAGTAAGATATTAAATGAGTCATTTAATTCTAATAAATGATTATGATCAACTAAATAATAACAATGCACTCATAAATGATTTGATCCAAAAACAATCAAAACAGTACTTCTATTAACATCTGGATGGTTTCTAAGTTGATTCAAGGGACTAACACACCTCAAAATCAACTCATATTTAATGTCATAAAATGTATTTTAGAACATACAACAGTTTCGAACAGATTAATCAGTTAGATATCCGACTATAAATATAAATATTTTCTAATCGAGAGGGGGAGTTCAATTAGAACACTCAAAGAAACTCTAGGAAAGAAAACACTCAAAAAGTGAAGTCAAATTCTTCCAATTCAGAGTTGTCCCCTTCATCATTCATTTATGCTTGCTTTCTTCCTTATATTTCAATTTCCTTAAGAAAAATAATTGATTTGAATTTCAAAGAAAATACCGAAAGAGCAAATCTCATATATGTATAATCTTTCATTAAATTTGTTGTAATACATAAGATGAAAATTTTCAACCACGAAACTAAACTTACAACCTCTCAAATCAATCGTAAGATTTATTTAACTCCCTAATTTGTATGACAGAGCCGCGTATGCCATAAGAGGCCAATACGCCATTCTTAACTTTCCAAGTGAGTATAATTTACCGAGTGGCTCGTCTGCATCTTTGTCTTCATCCTCTTCGGTGAATGAGAGATCGGTAGAAGCTGGTAGAAAACAGGTTCTTGAGCTCAAGTGTTTGGACGACAAGGTGCTGGAGGAACTCCTCGATTACGAGAACAGGAAGAACTGAAGATTGATCATCTGCTTGTAACCTTTGAAAGCTTGTGATATTTGCATTATGAGGAACGAAATCATGTTATTGGGGAACGAGTTTTAGAATTGATAAGTTAAGATCATAAATTATTCCGGGGTATTTTCATAATAAATTAATTAAACTTCAGATAAGTAATTACTTAGCACAAGATCAGATCACATTGACCAAGCTATTTACAAAGTATTTTAATGGTGAGTTCAGTTACTTAAAAGTTATATTTTACCAGAAGGCAAGTGTGGGTTTGCACTTATTTGGAGCTTTATTCTGCATGGGCCATGCATGCGGTCGGCACACAAAATATAAAACATTATCGGTCGCACCGAACAATTTAAGATAAAACTTTCATGTCCCAATAAAGCAAAGACCCTCAAGAAAGAATTGCTGCTATACATTCGTCGTGGTAAGATTTCCTTTGCACATAAATGTTATACATTCATCAAAGTACCATTCTGATTATATACTAAGGAAGTTTCGGGGTGATAACCATCAAAAAGAGAGGATATAACAGTTGAGGTTACAACAATTAACCTCGCTCTCTCAAAAAGGGCCATCAAGCTCGACGCAGCTACATAAACAATGAATAAATCACAATTTGCGGGGTCACGAATGAACAAAATTAGCAACAGTGGTTGTTCACCTCGAGGACTTGCCGTCCCTGTTAAGGTCATCCCAGCTAATCTCCTGTGCACATTCCCCGCACACGGTACTGCAATGGACCTTCGTCCCTTGGCTCTTTAGGGTTAGCAGGTGAGAAAGGTCGGTACACCTTCTTGATGGCATGCGATTCCTCAGAGAGGAAATGGGTAAAGAGATGCTACCGCTTGCTTGCGGCGGTGGCGGAAGAGGGGAAGTGCTGTTGTTAAGAGCAATGGGGTCCGCTGAATAAGGCTTGGGCAACAGGAAGCTGCCACTGGTGCTCCTGTCCTGTGCAGGGGCGGCTGCGTTAGAACTGGTTTGTCTTTGATCGAGTGTTGATTCGTCAATGGCAACCCTACGCACTTCCTCCCACTCCAAGCTTCTTCTGAATACTTCCCAGGCCATGTCCTGCTCTTCTTTTGTAAGCTTTTCCTCTTCATTCTCTTGCAGAAGTGTCTCATGCTCATGGTAATCAGCAACCCATCTGGACAGAAGAGGAAGAGCGAGGAAGCAGTTAGCATCCATTTTCCTTGGTCGAAATAAAAGTGTAGCTTGAATGCAAAGCCTGCCCCAGACTCAAGTGGAAGAGAGAAAAGAGTCAGCCAGAGTAATGAGATAAAAGAATGGCCTATTCGGTATCAGGGCTCCCGATACTAACATTTCCTGATGCTATAACAAAAAATCATAATATGTTATTGTATTAGTAATATATCGGTCAATATTTATCCCATAGATTCCAATTAGTTAAAAAAATTACTATAACCAATGATATCATCCATGAACACAAGTGAACAAGAAAAGCATAGATCTTCCACATGTAAACCGTAGAGACATTGACAACTTAGCTGTTTAACAAAATGCTGTATGGCAAGTTAAAAAGAGAGAATTATTCTTATACATAATATGAAAAGAAAAAAACAGTACAAAGAAGGTTTATCCCAACGGCTCGCTAATCTCTCTCTCTCTCTCTCTCTCTCTCTCTCTCTAATTGGCAAGGAAACTAACAAATCAGTCCAAGGAATGCTAAAGATCTTACAAAAAAGCAAGCGATCTACCACTTGGAATGTCCAATTGGGATCTGATTTCCTCCTTTAACCCCGCAAAATACTGTTTGTTGCTGTTGGTATAAAGACATATATGCAAAGAACACAACAAATAGAAGGAACATTGTTTTGAAGAACTACATACGAGTACGATATAAGAAATTTAACAGAAAAAAACATGGCCACTCAACATTTATGCGTTGAAAAATCAGCACCAAATAAAAAGAGAAGATAAGAGGAAGCGAACAAGTATGCCCGAGAGACAAAAAATGTACATGAGTGGAAAGATTTCTTTTGTTTACTTTTGGTTTTACAAGCACAGTTAGGAACTAAATCCTAACAAAGTACAATCCATTTTTGAATTGTAGATTGCATGACAAGGCAACAATCATAAAAATACAAGTAATATCCTTAATTTCAAAACTCCAGCATTTTGATTTTTGGATTTTCTCTACTTCTATTTTTCTCCTCCTATCACTGCAAGAAAATAGATTTCTTTTGTCCTTTTCACCTCTTTGCACTACACTCCCTTCCCTGCTTTAATTTTGACATCCAAATCTTGGCGTATTCACAAATATCCACACACAATCATTGCAAAACCCTAGCAAATTTCTTGCATATCCAGCTCCAGCTTACGTGACAATTTTAAACAAGCAAATCCATAAGACTCAATGGCTAAATCATGGCTTCAATATCTCATAAAGCACAGCCTCAGTTCAACAACTTGCACCAGTGGAATTGTCATGTGCGTGACTTGCAGGTCCTTGCATACAACCAAGGATCGATCCACGCCTTAGTATTTGAAAGGTGGAGCGCTGACAGTGGTATCGATAAATAATATAAATTTTCAGCCACTTAAAGACATTAAATAATAAAAACATCGGTCAACAATCAATGACTACCTTGGATAATGCCGACTCAGTAAGATCTCCATAAGCTTGTCAGATGAACAGCTCCCAGAAGAATCAGACTTCTCTCTTAACAAATTCCCAACTTTTCCACTAAGCTTTGGATTAGTCACATCACCATTACATGGAACCAACTCTGGTAATGCCTCAAGATTCTCCTCTTCGCCAAAATCAAAGAGATGTAACATCTCTTCTTTAGACATAGTTCTGTGGATCTGTTGTCTATCCACTACCCTTGCAGCAAGTCCTTCCTTTGTCACCTATTAAACTCAATCTCTTTAGGATAACTCAGTTGATAGAAGGAGGAAAGTAAACGTCTACTATCTGGCTACTTTTTTTTTCCCAGCCAACCTGTCGCTTGTAAATCTTCTCTTCCATAGTCCCATGCGCCATCAATCTGTAAGCATATACTGGCTTTGTTTGGCCATACCTGCAAGGATCCATGTGAAATATATAGAATGCATTCACTAAAAGAAAGTGTTCATCAGTTCTGACAAAAAAGGTCTGAATCAAGCATGTACCTCCAAGCACGATATATAGCTTGAAGATCATGAGTTGGGTTCCAGGATCCATCAACAATGATAACACGATTCGCAGCATAAAGATTTATCCCCAAAGCTCCAGCTTTGGTTGATATTAGAGTGCATTTCACCCTTCTATTCCGGGGGTCATTGAACAGTTCAACCAGCTTCTGCCTTTTAGAGCCTTCAGTTTTGCCATCAATTCTGTTTTCCATGCACATCAAACAACAAGATTCCCACATATAAATGACAAAAAGCTATACCAGTTTCATGTGATTAGCTTGCTTCCAACATAATCAACGACTGTAAGAGTCCATAGTGTACTAGCTCAAATATATTATAGGTCATCGGGCTGAAAGTAAAATGTCATTTTCTTATTTAGAAAACAGAAAAAACAAAGGCAAAAACGACACATGCAGGGAAGAGGATCAGTATTCTTGCTGGATAATATGCACATCCCTTATTAAACTCAAGTAAACAAGTCAATATTCTGGCTACAATGAGCCATGTGAGAATGTAATTGTCTTCACAATGACTAGTGTTTTGCAATATTCAAAAGCTCGCGTAGCAACCATCCCATTCAGAACATAAAGTAACATCAGTAGTTTTCTGTAGCTACCAACCCATTCAGAAGATAAAGTGACATAAGTAGTTTTATCACCCCTATGGTGGTCTACATTGTTTCTCGCATTGTAATATTTTTATTGATACTCATTGCCGATCAGGATCACGTTCCTTTATGTTGTCTATACATGTATCCTGAAGCTAAATGCTCAAACATTCTATTCTATTGATTCATTCGACTTCCCTTAGCTTACAAATTTCTAAGTACTTATTATAGAAATCAGGTAAAAAGAGGCATACTGATCATCTATCCACAATCATTGGCAGTCTATACACACCTGTACCAGTCCTTTCCCTGTCTCCAATGCTTTCCCTTCTTCTTCCGTGGTAACTTGGATAGATAATATTCAATGAGACAGAGAGTTGGTAAGCTCTGACTAAAAACCAATGCTTTATCGCCCACATCAGAACACATGGTTAGTATATCCATCAGTAAAACCATTTTGCCACTGTAGGTAATCTCCTGATGAATATCATCATTGAGTAGGTCATTCCACCAACCCTGCAAAGCAAAGATAATCAGAGAACTAGATTTGACGGAGTAAAAAACAATGCAGAATCTTCATGCTCTGGTAGAATAGAGGCACATAGAGCAGCTCAATACAGAGATCCTCCAGACTCTGCACCTAATATGTACCAAAGAAACATTAATGTGTATGCTTATGAAGCATCAAAGGTGAATTACAGTCAATTCAAGTAAACCACAAATTTGTTTGTGGGACAACTTAATAATTAGTAATCCACACCTGACGAAGAAAGCCATTAGCATTTGTCCGGTGCATGAGTTCATTCCTGGCCTTTGCCTTCTCTGTTAACAGGCAAAAAAGAGAATTATAGATCCATCATGTTAGTATTCTTCTCAGTTAGAGCATTCTGAAGCAAATGGTCAATGAGTCCAGTGACATCAAAATAACAAGGGCAGACAAGGGGAAAGGAGTACCAAAACAGGATAAAAGCTTAATTTCATTTGTGCTGTGTGATTATAATAAGGTTGTTTCATTATAATATGGAGATCACAGGTTTGAACAATAGAAACAACCATGCATTGAAAGGTAACCTTCCCAAAGCCTACATGCGAGAAGTCTCGTGAACAAGGCCACCTCTTTTTACTTCGCATGACTTTGCAATTTTAATCCAAACTTTTATTTCTTGCAATTTTATTCTCTAACTTCTATTTAGAGAGCAATTACAAACTGACAATCAAGCTGATTAACTAAATTAAGAGATGATTTACGTCATCAAATACTGGGCTGACTCTTAAAATGAAGTATCTTTCACAATTAAAAAAAATGTGGGTACTGTTCTCTTATGGATAATATTTAGAAGTATTTTTTTAACAAAAGGGAAAAGAGAGTCACCCACACCAGTTCCGCTGCCACCACCTCCCATTCTTCTCCTCCGACCATCCTACCTTCCTTCTCTCTCCACCCCTTAACCTGATCTGCAACCCATCCAGCCACCACTCCCATTTGAGAAGTGTAGCCACATGGCAAAATCAGTAACTTTTATGAAACAAATATTATATAGAACTATTGTTCCACGCTATTCCCATTCCCAACTCACTGCCAGAACTTGAGCCAGAAGTGATCTTAGAAACTTAACACATTCAAGTCTTCAAGCAGACGCCAGATAACAATAACACTGGCGACTACTAATATCACTAAAAAAGCAAAGGGCTAAAAAAATCTGGCTTTAACTTTAATTACTTTTAATACATTTTACACCATCTTTATATTAATCATCGCTTTCATAACTCCAGTAACCCACCAATTCATTGATGTAGACTACAAACTTCACTAAGTTTTAACAAACTTTGAAGATGAAAATTAGTTTATGCATGCTCGAACTTAACATTCTTGAATAAACTGCACTCGAAGTCATCACTTGGCAAAGAGAAACATGATGAGAAACATAATGAAGGAGATATTCATCCCCATTTTATTCGTGGTTTCATTAAAATTCAATCAATGTATAATAAGAAAAGGAAGCTATAAAAGACCACTGAAGATGCTTATTTTATAGAAGAATAGCAGCAATTAGCTTTTCCATGGACGGTGGGTATAGGGGAAACAAATGCATTTCCATTACTGTATGTTGCTATATCATCATCTTGTGATCAAATTAAAGTGAATAAAATATCCATATATTGCCAACAGCGATTTATTTCTCTACTGAAATTATTTTCAAGCATTACAGCCTTTTTCGTTCCAGCAGAAAGCACATCTTTCAGAGAAGCAAATACCACTAAATTATAAAAACAAATAAAAAGAAAATCTGCAGCAGCTATAAATATCCACAAAAGTAAGAGCTTTCTTATCAAAGTATAAATAGTCTTTCAAATGTTGAAAAAGATGGTCATTTTAGAGTGGGAGAGAATACCTCCAATGATCACATTGGAATCCATATTTTCATCGCTGGAGCTATCGTCAGCAAGAACATTTTCAAAAGCTTCTCCACGCCTTGCATATTCTCTCTCTCTCACCAACTGCAATATCCAGGGGTGGTTCCAAATCTACCAATGGCAAGTCATAAGGATTTTACTGGTTCAGAAAACTAGCTGTTGATTAGCATATGTTTATATGCAAGTTCACTGAGCATATTTCCAAATTCCATTCCAAAAACTTGAGATACTAAAAACAACCCTTTAGATGAAATAACAATGCTGTAAATACTTCAATTTTCTGCTTTAAAAATTTTGAACTGAAACAAATGGGCCATTCAATAACTTTACTGCAGAGTTAACATCACTTCCATTGGGCAGACAGGTATAAAAGCTATGCCATTTTGCTAAAATATGGTTGGCGTCTACAACCTAAGCTTGGACAGCAAAATGCAATATGTAACATTTGTATAAATCATACTGTTAATTACTTTCAAGACCATAATGTTAATTACTGCAGAGTTAACATCACTTCCATTAGGCAGCCAGGTATAAAAGCTATGCCATCTTGCTAAAATATGGTAGGATTCTACAGCCTTTGCTTGGACAGCAAAATGCAATATGTTACATTCGTATAGATCTTAATGTTAATTACTTTCAAGATCACTAAGAAGCATGTACGTTAACATGGGACACGGCCATTACACCGACATACCAACACGTTATTTTTCAAAAAATGAGGACACGAAACTTTTGGAGACACATTAACTAGAATTCATACTTTATTAACAAATAGGTGAAAATAATTGATCAACACCATTTTACACTAAATTACCAATAAAAATAAATGTTTTGTTATTTTCAGACCCGCCCCCCCCAAAAAAAAAATATAGGAAATAGAATGCAAGGGAGCCAATATAATCATGCTATAAATACCTCATAAAAAAAAAAAGAGAGAGACAGTGTTGACAAAGGTTTTTAATTGTTCTAAATTTAAAAAAAAAAAAATAGTTCCAATTTTCTTTAGTTTGTATTATAAACTCCATTTCCTAAAATTACAAAATGACCCATTCTACTTGGAACAAGTCAGGGTATAACAGAGCAGGTTCTAGTCAAAGAGAAAAATAAAAATATTTTGACACATCCTGGACCAATGACTGTGTCCAATACGTAGTAGAAACCGATATACTATCATCAGGAGAAATGTCAATGCTCTAACCCAGAGCATATTAAGCAAAATGAGCATTGCTGTAGTGCACAATACTATACTTTCTAAGATTTCTTTCCTTACTTGACAAGGTAATGCTTGTATCAACTAATTTAATATTTCTAAGTTCTTACAATCATGCCACTAACACTAAGTATAATAAGGATGAAAGTAAAAGTAACCACTGTGCAACTTTCAGAACAGTGGATGGATAAGATCAATCTTTGTCATGTTATCTGACAGCCAACAAAATCATCCGCTTTTCATAAAATCTTGGAGATGAACACATTGATCATGGAGAATACTAAATATAAAGCAGTTCCAAGACTGTATAGAGAAAAGCAACTTTAAGATATACAGGCCACAACAGAGCTATAGGAAAATAGAATCACTAGATGACCACAACACATTGAAAAAACATCTGGTTGTTGTCCAAATATTTAAGATATTCTCAAATGTGGAAATGGGAGCCTAGATAACAAGTTTGATAGACACACATGCAAATGCAATGTTAACTCATAACATCCCCATAAGTGTATTTAAATCAGCATGTGAGAAAACTTGTAACTTAACAAAAATGTTAAAAAACAGACGTTGAAGAAGGATTAAAGTCACTTTGAAATTCACTTGGCATTCCACCCTTCCTCAACTTCAAGACTCCTGTACAGTTGTACCTGAGCCAACGCCTGGTATCCAGCAAAAAAGCATCTCCTAATTCCTTCATATGATGCTTTGCCAGTAGTAAACCCATGAACATCGAGAAACTTTTTGTATAATTTCCTTTGCAGTGGAGAAAGTTTCACAGCTATAACAAACACAGTTTTAGGGGGCAAATCTTTCTTCACAACACTCATGTCCATCCTCTGGACGAACCCTTTCAGCTGTACATACAGAATATGTGATCTCTGATTCATTATCCTCACATCATCAGCAGTAGAATTGGCATGTTGGCCATTCTCTATAGGATTCTGGAATCTGCACATGTAGAGAACCGTGACCTAGAGGCATCAAAACATAGAAAATGGTAACTAGTAAAGAGTAATGGAAAACACTTGCCTATTCCTGAACTCATGGCTGCTCCCAAGAAATCCTTCTCTTACAAAATCAACCATCTGTTCAAAAGTATATTCCATCATTGTCAAACAGAAATAATATCCAAAAAGATTTATATCTACATAAAGAGTTATAAAAAGGAGTTTTGCAAGTGTGAGCAAGAAGCCACTAACACAATAATATTCCATAAGATTATTCTGGAGGGGGGATCCTGTTAAAGCGATCCTCCTCTGGCATTTAACTTGCTTTAAGGCTTGGGTAGTATCTGCACGTGTGTTTTTTATTATATGTGCCTCATCACATATCAGAATATCAGGACCTTCCTGGAAAATGACATAGAGAGTATATGGGAATTAATTAGTTGAAGAAACTGTTTCAAAGAGAGCAATCAGGATGAAATAATAACATGTAACCACTGAAGGAAGGCAAGAGAAATAACAGAATCATAAAATACTTGCCACAATATAAGAGAAATATTAGAATCATAAAATAATAACAATAGACAGAATGCCAATAGATCTCTTAGTACAAGGAACATCTCAATTTCAAAACAGAACTGTAAAATATTTCTAAAATTTGAAAATGTGAAGAGACTATCCAATCCAATATGTAAAGAAATGATGATAGATACAAATTGGTCACAGTTCATGTTAAGGAAAAATACCAAAATTATTCTCAAAAAAATCATTTTTTCCAATTTGTTTGCAACTTCTGTTTTCCCAATTTCATTCTAATGAATTTTCCAATTTTATACTGGTAAAATTTCAGGCCAGATTGACTATGTTCTGATATATCTGATAGTATGCACTACACAGCTAATGCCAAAAACTCCCAACAATGCAAACATTAGTGATTTTTTTAATATAGTATACCTTTGGTATTAAAATACAATTTAAGAATAAAATTAGAAAAAAAAAGTTGAGAGAAAATTGGTAAACAAAAAAGTTAAAAATATTTTTGGCAGTCTCCTATAGACAAATGGCAATTGCCCAACTTTCAGTCATATTGTCATAAGTTTCACTTCCGAAGCCAACCAAATACATAACAGAGAAAACAAGATGAAGAAAAGAGGACTTTACCGTTAGGCATTTATCTGCCTTTTAAATAATAATTCCTTTGGGTGATAAACTTATTTTTGGAGTATCATAGAGAAAATCAAAATGATAGTGATTAGTTAATGACAGCACATTAAGGCTTCAATCAACTCCTTCCCACAGGCCATAGAATATAACGACAAGCAGCTTCCAACCTACCTAAGATTAATGTCCTACTATTAGAATAAGGCTTAATGCACACACATTTAAAAAAAAAAAGGAAAAATTATTAACTAAATAGTAGTTCATCAATTTTGTGTTGAATTCTTTGTTCACTCATTAAAAAGAAGAGTTATTTTGCACCAGGCTTGGGGATGACAAGTGGTCAAGTTAATTTTTTCAGTACTTTTTTTGCAGCTGTGTGCTGAGAAGGGTCTGGAATTCTGTAGTATGGTTTCTAAGAACCTTCATCATTTTATGGTGATTGGTTACGCCATTTCCGTTTAGAGCCGAACACCTTTTAGCACTGAGCAAAAGATGTATGGTCTACAAAGAAACAGTTTTGATGCTGAATCTAGTAACTTTGTTTAGTAATTCTGAAAGCTGCGAACCTGACATAATTAATGTTTAGTATTTCGGAAATAAATTAGTTGTGAAAGCATTAAAAATGTGAAGAATTACCTTCAACTAAGCACAACTTTTATAAAAAGTCAGGTTGATAATGAAATATTTCTCAGCCTGTTTCAAATCTCAAATCCAATTTTCAAAGAGGGGCGGATATACAACCTTTTTTGAAAAATGGATTTCAAGAAAATTAGCTGGGAAGTAATGCATGTAGTAATACATGTTCAAATAACAGCTAGGATGTGATGCAGAGAACGAAAAAGTGATTAATCATTAAACAAGAGAAGTAAAGAGATATCAACTGAGAAAAATAAGTAGCTCAAATAAATTGCACCTGGATCCAAAAACTTATTGGAGATAAGCTGCTGAATTGAAAGAAGCCACTTACAAATATGTAAAACTAAAAAAGAACTGATTGAAAATTCCCTTTAAACGATGGTAATTCATTCCTTACTCTGGTTATGTTTAAAATACACAATGGGGCAACTATTCAAAGTGATCCAATTCTGACAAGTGCATAAAATTATAAGATGTAACACAATTCACTACACAGTTGCTGAACCTATTTTGAACAAATGAGCTATGAAGGGTTAAACAAATATATTTTAACTATTTCTGCCATAGATTCTGAAACAGGACCCCTAGTATGCACCTTTTCACAAATACCGGCCATTCTTTATAGCCACTTTTTCTCATTACTACTAGGTGTATACAACCATTTGTTCAATATTTATACTAGCCTTTTACCTCAGTCAAGGAGCTGTGTCCCCTAACATGAACAGAGAAATACCGATCATTCTTTATAGGCATATTTTCTCATCACTACTAGGTGTATACAAACATTTGTTCAAGACTTACACTAGCCTTTTACCTCGATCAAGGGGCTGTGCCCGCTAACATGAACAGGGCCGTACTAGGGTCTAAACTTCAAAATTTTTAAAAAGGTCTTCCAATTTATTTCATGTGCAAAGAATAAAAAAGAAAAAAACCAGAAAGAAGTAGAAATATCAACCGAAAAATTTTAAGGTTTTTGTTTTTAGTTTCAGTAGTACAACCAAACCAATTTTCAATCAGCTTTTGGCTTCAGGTTCTAGTACTAGTTCCAGTTCTCATTTTCAAATTTCTTTAATGACGCAAAACAGCACCCAACTGATCGGAAAAAAAAGTCCAAGAAATGGAAAAATAAGGAACATAGAATTGTAGGCACTCCTTACTTCCACAATGTAGGAAAAACGAGTTAACAAACTGAATTGGGACTCACAACATATTTATTAATTAGAGTATTTTTTGTGCAATCATATAAGAAAAAATTATTCATACTTCACACTCTCAAGTAGTATCCCAGTTTTCATAAACTGCCATGGCCCGAGCATCATGTTGTTTACATGTTCATGTCCACGTGGACTTGTCTATATACAATAGCTTGATGGAATGCCTGTGTCACTTGTATAAAAATAAATTAAGAAAATCCCTGCTTTCTTTTCTAATCATCGTGTGATATTTGAGAGCATCTTGTCCACACCACTTGCAATTTCTCTCATCCTCTTCTCCTCGAAGACAAAATCCTTCAACTATGCCACCATAAAGACTAGAATATATTACAAACTTTATTCAATTCAACTATCAATCAAAGAAATGAGAATTTCAATTGAGAAAGGTCACATACAAAAATAATCACAGTAATGATGTTACAATAGATGGCTAATAGATCTGCAAATCATATAGTAAGAAACAAAGACCAGTAGCAAGATAACTAGAGTCGGTCATTGGAAGTACATGAGAATCAGTACAGAATTGAACCCCATTGATGTAAGAGACACCATGATGGACAAGACAAGAACAATAAAAAAAGATGAGGATTGTGGTAGAAATGAAGACTAGCAACCACCATATCTTGAAGGACGTTGGCTTAGGGACTAAGAGAAATGGAATAAGTGGATTTTACTACAATGTAGAACTGATTTAAACTGGCCCGAAAGCGGAGATTTCTGCGATGCAAAGGAGCAAACTACTACTACTACTACTATGTTAAAGAGGGCAGGCTTGAGCCAGGTCAAATCCATCATGCGAACTGGGCGGGCCAGACCACTGCCTTTTTCCTATTTTTAGTTTATAGAACATATAACTTACAAATCATTTAAACATTTATTATCTATACAAATGCATTTTTTCAGAAATTTTGGTTCATATAACAATTTTATTTTTACAATAAGCAAACAAATTAGGGATGGGTCCGTCATTTTCCTTGGGCCATGCCAGGACAGAACATTTTATCAGGTCTAAAAATTTAAACATGGCCAACAATAAAGACCACTTTAACTTGACCATGCCTTAAAAAATTTCGGGCAAATCAGGCAACCTGCTTATGATCACCTCTTCTGAAGAGGACTGTAAATCTAAGCACTGGGACTGTAGCCTTGGTAGTGTAGGACTGGTCAAGAAAGGAATCTACCATACGATTGACACCAAAATATGCACAACACTAATTAGCTCAATCAACTGGACAAAAGGTAAATATCCAGACATTATAGGAGGGGAATAAAATAATCACCTGAAGGGCAGAACAGATTTCTCGGGCTGTTTGCCGATCCTTGACATTCTTCCCAAGGGATAAATTTCTAAAAGAAGTATAGCCGATAAGGAATATACCGCCCTTTGTTCTCCACTTCACAAGCAACTCTACCCGTCGCTCCCTGGCAATTGTATTTATGTCAGCAACCACGTGATAGAACAACATAAATAAGGATAATAAAAGTTGAAAACAAAAAACAAAAGTGAATAGGGGGGTGATGATTCTGAAAAACCATGAGAGAGAACGATTTTTTGACTAGGAACATCAAGTTCTTAACAATAACAAGCCAGAAACAATCCACATCCAAAATGAGATGCTTACTGAAGAAAAAAGAAATGAAAAGAAATAAAAGTACTTTTTGGATAATTATAACACTACAGCTTTGAGGTATCATTTATTCTATCACTCTGCCTGAAAATGATAGGTCTACTATGGAACTCCAGTGAAAAAAGTTAAATGGTATTTGCACAAAAATCAGAAATGACAGCATGGCATGTAAGGTAATTGACCTTTACATGGCTCTTGTAGGACACGACCTTACAACTTTTTGTAAAATAAAAAGAAAATTAAAATCATGACCTTCACCATTTTTTTTCGTAACCATCACCACTTAGTGACACTAGCCACTTCCAATCACCACGACCACCTTCGGTCACTTACCAAACGCCACCACCCCTTCCCACTCCACTGATGTCACTATTCCAACCACCAGCACAATCATCTTACAGCAACCACCAGCATTACCTACGGTGGCTCAGCCTATACATCCCCACCAACAATACATTCCAGCACCAACAAGTTACATAGCAAAAAATCAAATAAATGAAGATAGGAACCCAGTTTTTTATTACTTTCTCCCTGCTCATGGCAAAGCAACCCCTTCAGGGGAGCATAATTATCAAAAAGCTTATACATATAAAAGAGGAAAAGGGAACTTCAGCAGAAAAACAAAAGTTCCATTAATTAGACAAGGGGAATTTAGGTTTTAGCACTTAGAAAGAATACTCTGTCGCTACTAATATTTAGGTTATTTTACAGAGTTTTCATGAGATCTGTTTTCCTCCATTTTTTCAGATGATGCCTTGTCCTCATCATTGTAGAAAGATAAATCAACATCATGCAAAGTAAACTGAAAAGTAAAAACAGATCCTGGCATGCAAGCATGAACAAATTTTTAAAATAGGAAGTTCATATGCAGAAAGATTACAGCAAAAGTTTCAACACAGTTTCGACACAGTTATTGAACCTTGAAACATCTTCCAGCATAAAGACACGAAGAGGCTTGAATTCCAATGGTCTCCACTTGATGAACTCCTGCCGCCAATTGTGCAGCACATTTACGGGTGTAACAATAAGTGCAGTTTTCAGGCCAAGATCAACACTTCTCATAGCTGTGTATAAGAAAGCTATGACCTGCAGAAACAAATCAAAAAAATAACCAAACTGAAATCACCTTCAGTGTGTAAGTTAAATGACCTCATAATTGATACTCAATACTAAAGAACCTTTTATAACCTTTCAATGAATCAACTTCACTGCAGAAATTATTTTTATATTCAGCAACATTTGTTAACTGAAATTGTTTGGAATTCCCCATTACAACACCATTAGTTGGGGAGAAGAAAGTTATTATTTATTACAGAAATGCTATTGTTAAAAATAATATCGCTATTTGCCTCATCAAGAAATAGATTAATTATCAACTTTTATTCTACTTTATAATTACCCTCTTTCCCACAAACATACATTTAATGAGTTTCTAAGAGATGTTTAGAACTATGATCTCAGAGTTCCTTTAAGTGAGCAAATCATGCTGTTATCATATTTTTCTGATGTCTCACTTGATATTCCATGCATCTTATTGTAGAAATCATTCTCATGTTCTGCTCACCGTTCAAGTGTTTGATTTGTAGCTCTTGTGGATGCAAACCACCAGTGTAATTAGTTTTTCCAACCTAAAAATAGCACAATAATACTTGAAACTCTCTTATTAATATTCTTGTTTCCATCTAATATATCAATCAGGGTAACTAATGCAACATGTAAACAAAGTCTTAGATATAAAATAAACTCAACTTAAATATCAGTCAGGGGAACTAATACATACTTTTGGACAAAGTCTTAGATGTAAAACATTGTTAACTAAAGATTTCAAGTTTACTTGAGCCTAAGACGAGGAGAAGAGCTGGCAAACAAAGATTCATGATAAGTTTTACCTGAAAAAAACTGTCATACAATATTTAAAACCAAAGATACCTGAAAAGTTTTACCAAGACCCATCGTATGAGCTAAAATGCAACCAAGGCCTTTATCTCCAGCCTTCACCTTTCTGATGGATTGGATTATATTTTCCCACATAAAACGAATTCCAGCAACCTGTAACATAGCTGGTTAGATATTTCATTTCAGGCTAAATGCACTCTGAAGGAAAATTGTTGAATAGCTAATCCTTACTGACTAAAAAAAGGGTACATTGCTGAAAGCAAAACACAGAGATAACTGCTGGATAGAATTAAAAAAATGAAATTGAAAAATTCAATTCTGAAATTACTAAATGCTGAGTTGCAATCTGTAGATTTATAAATGGAATCTAACTAGCTTGGCTGACCAATATAAACAAGTAAATTTCAAGTCTATTATAAACGTCATAGGCATCTTAGAAAAAAAGGGCTCAAAAGTAAGCCTTCTACAAAATACAAATATGGTGGATAAATACATTATTAAAATGCTTCAATGGCCACAAAAATAATGAGCCTTATTTCCATACTTTTATTTCCTTAGGATAAAAAGAAGAAACAAACAATATTGACAGTTCAAATTGACAACTAATTCAAATTTCCTCACTGAGAGTGCAAGCAGCAACTCTTATTCAAACTCAAAAAAAAAAAAAAAAGGGAAAATCCAGGACAACTAATTCCTTTAAATCCAAATTGACAGTTCAGTACCAAGGAAAACCACCTTTTAATACCCATATATTGAGGAGATCCTTCATCATCTAACAGGCACTGAACTGACCCAACAATGAAAAAGCAAGGTTAAAATGCCTTTCTTGTGGAATAGCATAATGAAAAATCCTATATGAACATAAAATCCACACATTAACAAGCTTAACTGATGCCGAAAAACCTATCAAACAACTCAAAGAAAACTGAATGAGAATAATCAAAACTAACAAACAACAAACTCATAAAAAGAAAAGGACCTCCAACCAATTTGAGACAACACAAAATGTAGATTCATCGCTCATTCTGAACATGCCTAGCATGAAAATAATATTTCTGCTCTTTTGCACAAAAACAACCACTTAAGAGGCAGAACCAGGCTCCAGCACAAGTTACACAGTTCAACTGATCATTTCCCACTGCAAATGCCAGAAAACAAAGACTAAATATCAAAAATTATAGATAAAGGCTATAATCAAATTTTCTCTTTTTGGGGTAATATCTCAACCCAAGCCAACTAATTCAGACATCATCACACTCACTGGCAGTGTTCTAGCCTTTCTCTAGGGTACCAAACTTCATACTTTGATAATCAATATAAACTCCATATACTTATACCATTAGATTGTGCTATTTGATGTTCTGAGCATAAGTAACAGAATTTCTATGGGACTACAACAGCTTGCTGACTCAAGTCTTGTATGTAGCTAAAATTTGATCCACATGCCCATAGTTTCGGTGAAGCACAATTAAGTAACCCAATAGCAGTCAGCAGTGTCCAATTTTTCTTCAACATTCTTCCAGTTACAGTGCCAGTAGATAGACTGCATCAAATTCACAGATCATCATGGAATCAAACCCAATCAAAATGCACCTGTAAATAGTCAACGGCTAAAAACCACTCCCACTTTCTTTCCCTTCTCTATGCTCAATTGGCCCAGAAATCCATATACTACAAAAATACTAAAATGAATAAGCATTTTCCAACTCCGATTTCACTTTTCCAAGCCTGTCAAAGAGAGTTGTTAACTATGGGATCTCAGCTACAGAGAAAAGAAACGTAGACAGCTAAGGGCATGATGTTTGGTCCACTATAAAGATCTACTCATCACATCCTGGCATAGAGCATAGTCCACCAGTCAAAACAAGACAATGCCAATGTTTGTGGGACAGAGACCATATGACAACCACGTGCAAGCATGCTTAGAAGCACTTAGCAGCTGTATTTGCAGCTCACAAAAACAATGCATACCTTAAAACTCTTTTAGCTCACAAAACATTAGCATCTTGTTGAACAAATATTTGAAAATAGGAGCAAAATTGAACATTAATGTAGCTAAAAGTAGCCCTCCAGCCTTTGCTAAACTCCTCCATACAGATACATGAGCATCCGAAAAGTCAGCCCACACTTCACTTCTCATGCTAGAACCAGCTTGAATTGCTGATTTTTCAGGACTCTTTTAAAAGTGTACTGTTTTTGTTTTATTTGTTTGCTTTTTTGTAATTTGTATCTGTCTGATGCCACCCTGGCCGCTCATTAATAATATTTCGTCTTACTAAAAAAAATATTGGCTCCGTGCACTAGCCTCCCACATTATAGGGTCTAAATAGAGTCGACATGCAGCCATATCCCTTCACCCACATTACAGAGTGGCTGTTTCCGTGGTTGGAAAACCTGACCTCCACATCAAAAGGAGTAATCATATGGTTACGTCAGGGCTCACCCTGTCAAACCAAAAAAAATAAAAAAAACTTGCATAAAAGAAATCTATTGTCAGCAAAGACTCACCCTCTAGGTACCTTTCCTACTGCTTAAAAACACTTTCAGAAGATCTATTGTCCCTCTATTAGATAAAAGAAATCTTTTGTTGGCCACATGCCGAGGGTGCATCTGATAAAAAGGAGCGGTATAAAAAAGGCAACGGCGGAACACACATTGCACAACATAGATCCAACAAATGCACATGGATACACCTATATGCGTCAATAAAAAGAATACCTGATGAGCTTTCAATTTGGAAGAGATGCTCGGTGGGATCCTAACTGCATCTTCCCCCTTCTCTCTCACAACATTCACAATATAACCTGCTGACACATCACCAAGAACTTCAGAACCAGCACCTTCAGGTAAACTCCAAGTACAATCTGCTGCATTCATCATCATGGATTTGCTGGAGAACTGTGCTTGCAAAGACTTCAAGCGTTCCTGGCGCTCCTACAAAATTTGTTTGATTATGAAAAGAAGGCAACAACCTCGCTCATTACAAAAAGTTCTCACAGACAACCATACCTTTTCAATTGCAATTTTCTTCTTAGTCTCCTCTCCAAGTTCAGCATCATCAAGAATTCTTCGAATTTTCTTCTTCCTTCTCCTAGAGCTGCAACAGTAAAAGTGGCAAAAAATTAACTTTCACATGACAATTTCACAGCAATAGGAGGGACAAACAGGAACACACTTTTCAAGGGAATCAACAAAAGCTAGGGAACATTGCAAAGCAACAAGAAGAAGTGAAGGTGCATTAGCTGTTTTTCCAACTTAGTTCAGTGAATGGACAGGATAAAGGACAAAAAAGCAGAACAACGGCAAGAGAGAAACTAGGGTACAAGATGGAAAATATCTTCCTAATACTGAAAAAACAACAGGAGAAATTAAGAACTACATCTAAATTGATTGATCTTTGCAAGAAAATTTAAAGCTGATATTTTGCTTAAAGAACCTAGTGTACTGTTCAGTGCGGCAAGATATCACAAAAAACAGATATAGGGTGATAAAAGGCATGGTAGCATCTGACTTGGTTAAAAAACCACACGATGCATTTTTTGTAGTACAAAACTGCATAAAAGAGATAAAGGACAACCTACGAGGGCAAAGGTTCCATATACACCAAAATTTTTCCATTTATATGAGCAGCAGAAGATTCTTTAGCAACTAGTCATTAAGAGCCTAAACAATTGGAAAGAAATACTCAACAAAGAGGTAGTACTATAGTAGGCCAGAAGATGAAACATGGAATTTAGAACAGATTTTACAAGGTAGACTGTGAGTAAGAGGCAGAACATGCTTAAAAAAAACTTAGCCATTGCCTCATGAACGGTCAAAAATAAAAAATTCCTACTAGATCCAACCTAGTAGGAAATTTTGGCTTCTTAAAATGATCTAATTTATCTATATAGTTAGTCACCAATGGCATAACCGGAATGCTAAGTAACGCCTCAATGAGAGTATTAAGATCCTCCACAATAGCGTAGTACCAAGCCAGTAAGAGAGAATGGACTCCATCCATTCGGACAAAAGCTATATATAAGGTATGAATTTCAAATTATAATTTTAATCATGATTAATTAAGTTAAAATAAAACTATTTAAATCAAATGAAGATTTGGGTCAAAATTAATGTTTTGACCGAACATATCAGACTAAGTGCCCGACCAGTACCTAATGAGCGCACATGTGTATTTTTGGTAGGAATGATGCGCCTTATGAATGCCTCTGGGGCACTCGTGTATATTTAGACAGACTGGTTACACCCAATGCTCACAAGAAATACGCACGTGCATGTTCGTAGCAGAATACACGCACCTCATACATGCCCAAGGAATACTTATGTGGCGTACAATTTCTATCTTAGCGCCTGATATGCACCTGACATGCGCACATGCGCTAGTTTTCTATATAAGGCTCATGTGGCTATTTTTAGTCATTTTCTGTGAGATTTTGAGAGAAGAATGAGAAAGAAAAGAGAAAAAGAGAGAAAAGAAGAGAGACAAGGCTAGATAAGAAGAATCCAAATGGATCTAAAGAAATTTTTAGTGATCTTAAGTATAACGCAAGTGTATCTAAGCCTCTCTTTCTCTTGTTGCTGTCTTTTTCTAATCTTTATGAGCATTTATTGTCTTAAATGCTTATACATTCTATAATTTCGTATCTAAGGTGTTTTATCTTATATGCATGTAATCTCATTCTCATTTCATAGAATGATTATGAAATTCATTACCTTATTTCACATACATTGTGCTTCAAAGTTAATTTTCTACAACAATACTCAAATATATTCTAAAATTATATTTAAGTATTTTACGTGTTCTTGATTTTTGTATATTTGTTCCTGCATATCTTAAATCCTTAAAAATATGTTCTACATGCTTTGAATTTACACTTAATTATTCTTGCATGCTTTTTAATTGAAATAAAATAGTGGAACTACATCCTAAGTATTTGAAGAATTAATAAAGAAAACTCTACATAAGTTGTAAGATTAGGACATTTTCTTCGGTTTGAGAAGATATAAAAAATTGTTCGGATTTGCGTAGAGTTTTCCATTCAATTATAATCGGATCATTATAGATAATTGACGGAGATATATTTTGACACGTCCTAATATATTATAATAATAATCGAGTTTAGACCCTATCATCTACAAGCTGAAAGTAACGTTCGGCCCTATCTACAAAATTATATATATGACGATCCACATACGGATCTTAAATAGTAGCGTGTAACCTTTAATTGTGCACAAACATAGATAACCAAGTTTAAATAGTCACTTCTTTGTCAGTGAGCCCCCCCATTGATCCACAAATTTTGCATGATTTGAGCATACTTTATTGATGCACAGTTGAAGGAAGGAAAATGATCACCAACTTAAAAGAATTAAGCATGATACGCTTATAAATTGTGCTAATATTTTTTATTTTGATTATATTTCATTCCAACATGTTTTAATGTAAAGTATATATTCAATTATGAAAATTACATGTCTTACTAAATAATTGACTCACTTTTACTTTGATTTTCACTGACATATCAGCTTAGAGGGCTCAAGGCATACTTATATGTAATGGGAGTTAATGGAAAAGCTATTCGAGGACTAGAATTAGGATTTAGAGTTTTAGATGATGTAATATGTTTCAGAACAATAGATTTAAGGTGTTTATTTTACTGCAACTTAGTAGTACAGCAATAAGTAGTTTATGGCGACGTTTTGTCAGTGATTTAATTGATTTTTAATATCATCCAACAGTATGTCTAAGTCATTATTTTGCTTACTCTAATTTTAGTACAAGCGTCTCTCCTTACATATATTTTGAGGTCATGTATGGCCAATATTCGGAGCTAATTCCAAGTATAGCATTTTAGATCCTATAATTCGACTTATCAATTTATTTCAATCGTTTGACAGTAATTGTCATTTTTTGAGTTTGCGTCATAACATTGTTTCATTGGGTTTTGGTCAATGGATGAATAATGAAATGCAGGTAATTAAGAAAAAAATTTTCAATTAACTTAAATTAGGATTAATAATTAATATAATCAAACATTGGGATCAGGGATGTGACACCATGCCTCCTCTAACCAATCATACTTTGACTAGACTTCTAATAAATCCAAGATCACCAAGTATCTCAGAAATAGAGAGGTCAAGAGCCTAATTAGGTACTCCCCACCATACCTTATCGATAACAAGTTAATTGTTTCCTAGTAGTTGTGCTTAACCAGATCTAACAATGGAGGTTTGACATTGTGAAATTCGATGAGTGAAACATGAGAAAATGCCAATGCTAGTGTCTCCCAGGAGGCGCTATGCGTCGAGTATACACCCGGTACCCAGCTTCCCATAAACGATACCACATTGGAAGATCTGTAGACCTAATGGCTCTCATTGCAAAAACAAAGGATATGGAACTAAGGATCTCAACATGTGACAACAAACAAGACTCAAGTCCTTAGTCATCCCGTATACGAAGAACCGCTTAGAAAACTTCAAAGCACAAACTAACGATACTAAAACAAAATTTTCACATTCAATTAAGACATTAGCTCGCAATAATGCTCAGCCATCTGCTCATCTCCGATGATGATATCGTCGCCAAGGATAAAGTAGCGTGTAAAAAGAAGTTCTTCTTATACTTAGGCTGCTACGAAACAAATCACCAAATAGTGAGTTAATGTGAAAGTAGGCCAAGCTCTGTGAGATAACTTACCTGTTACAAAATGAACTTTACCTTGAGAAAACCGATAACGATAATTTTGAATCGTCGGCAAATCGTAGTAGTAATAGTCCGGTAGACATACTTTCACAACAGTCTTGTTTACAAGCAAATCAATGTGCGATAGTAGAAAAGAATCTTTGGGAACATGCTTTATTGAGATTTCAAAAATATATGCATACACAAACATGTCTATCCTTCTTGTGCATGAGTACAATGTTCGAAATCCAATCAAAAGAATCTACTACCTTAATGAAATCAAAATAAGAATAAGAAGAAAGCTGAAGAAAAAATTATGTAGGCAAGAATCAACCTCTTCCCCGTGAGGTTTTGATATATCGTAGAATGCGAAAAGCAGCTTTTAAGTGAGATGATCTTAACTTGTACATAAAAATCGGCTAATCACTTTGCCCTACATTGTAAGTGTAAGCAGTGTCTGAGCAACAATTAGTCAAATAGGCTCTTTTCTATTGAGGCGAATTGGATTGTACTGGCCTTATGACTAGGGCCATGATTGAATATTCTGGTGGCATCGCTATCTAACTCAATGAAGAAATATGGCAGAAAATCCTCAGGTGCTTTAAAGCCTTCTTGGCAAACTATGACAAATTTCACATCATAAGAAAAAATCTGCTCTACGTTAAAAAGATGCTTTGCATAAATAAGGTATAGTTCCTTGGGCAGTTGATTGGTGACCCATTATCAGCCCAACCAGCCAGAACCTATCTAATCTATAGGATTTCAATTCTCCAAACATAACAGCCTGAATAATTGGAACAGAATGACGTTTTCAAGGGGTTGCTTAAGAACCTTTACTATTGATTAGAGAAAGGTTCACAACAATCGGATTTTCGATTGCTCGATGCCTATTCTTTTTTATCTAATTCTTACTTAAAAAAAAGGCCATTTTCCATCAATCCAACTAGTCTTTAGCATTCAGCATTGCGACAAGAGCTCCTTCCAATGGCACTAAAAGAGACCAGCCAGTGCAAGGTAAGCTGATTCAATGGCATCTCTTTTAAACTTTGCATTCTATTCCTTTAAATGAAAGAAAGCCCTTTCTTTTTGTCAAAAAGGATGCCTTTTAAAGGGAATTCTTTCTTCCCATCCATGTCATCTGGCATATACGCTTTAACGACTAATCTTCTTTTCATTCTCACTAAAATTTCTCTTGCAAGCCCTTATCCTTAGCTTATTATTATTAACTGAAAGAGCCAATTCTATATAAGAGCAAATTCGTCCTGCTCTCTTTGTTGGCCAAGGAAGATGAATAGATAATGTTTGAAATTACAGTCGCTCGTATAAAAAAAAAATAAGTTAACTAGGAATCTTCTTCACATCGAAGGAAATGGCTTCAAAAAATATCGCCTCTTTTCTTACGGAATTCATAGTCAATGTCCATTCCCTTGTTGGATCACAGCATCCACCACTCACTCTTGGCTTACTGGATTTCATAATGCGGGATTTCCAATGTCACAATTGTAATTTGGAAAGGAAATTGTACACTTCTTACTTTATATGAGGAGGTTAAATCAATAGCAATAGTAGATACGCTGTGATCTTTGGTTCTTTGTTAGACTGGAGTGGTACAAGAAGCATCTCATGCCATAATTCTTGTTACAAACTAGGCTGGAAGAGTCATAGAATCTACTCAGCTTTGAATGCTACTAATGCTGATACTAGAGCTACTAAAGGAAGACTTATTGGGGAAGGCAAGGAAGTTACTGAGAGAAGGGACCTAAACCATTTCGTTCTTTCTAATCATGCTTTTATATCTATTCTTTTCAAGTAGCACCGCGAAGGCATGGGCCCAGGAGCTCGTAGAGCCGGTAACCTAATCAACCTAAGATGCTACTTGAGAAGAGGCACTATGAAGACTGACTTCTATCTCCTAAGCCAGTCGGTTAATCCAAAAAGCTCCGTTCAAAGGTCTCCACAGAGGCGGTCACCGGTTGCCTACAATCCTTTCTGACTTGACTGTTGGAGAGCAGAAAACCAGACTTCAAACAGTAGGGGGGATTGTGTGTTTTCTCTTCCCTCGAGAATGGAATGCTGCACTGAAAGCTTCGTTCCATGTGCCTATCGAGGAATATGAAAGTTATCCCAATAGTAAAGATCTTATACCTCAAAGCAAGTAGTCCTATTGCTTCCAATAGCTAGGAAGCGGAGACTGTACCAAGCGCTTTTTTCGAGGGCGGCAACTGAAAGAACCCTCCCGGTTTGCTACTCCAATCACTAAAAGAAGGAAACTGACCAAAGGGTAGAAAGTCACTTTCTACTCTACTGCGGCACCCGCTAAAGCAATTGTAGCAGCTCAGGCACCAACTGATTTAGCACACGCTAACAATTGAATTAAGAATGATTTACTTCTAGATAGAATAAATAGACGGCTAATTGAACTACCACTTTTAGTAAGCTACTACTTTTAGTAGATGTGAAGAGTCAATGCAGAATGAGTTCTTCTCTTATGATATTAGCTGTAATCGATTGAATGGCCAATCTCCTGCTTTCAAAGCGAAGACGTTGACTAGTAGCCGGCTGACTTACGAATACCAGCACCACTAAAAGAAAGAGGGCTTTCTCCGTCTGTGAAAAGCATTGGCATTCTAAGTATTCTACTTCCTTCTCCTCGTCTTAGGAAGATGAAGAGGAACTCTTGACATCGAAAGCAATTCTTAGGAATGAAACATTTAGCATTTGATCAAAGAGCTAGTGAGAAGTAGTCTATTGTGGGGATGCTTTTGAGTATTTCCTAAGATTTCTATTCATCCATAGAAAGAAAATTTTCCTTCCCAAAGGTTTTTCTTTCCAAACGGACAATAAAACCTTGCAAGCTAGGATCTCAAAACTGTAATACAAAAAAAGCAAGATATTTCACTTTGTTGTATGATTTCATTATTACTTGATTTTAGAAGGGCTTGTAGGACTGTATTGAATTAGCAACTGCTATTGTAGCACGCAAGCAATAAATGAGCCTAAAACCCTCCCAACGGGTCAATCCGAGTGATAGTGATAGCCAATCCTAGGTCTCCCTATCCCGTGGATAGTTGACCACGTGAAGCCGGTAATGAAGCTCCATTCGGGGCCAAGGCCGACCACCTATCTTTAATCGACTCACTCCAAGATAGAACACATTTGAAAGTTACGTCTAAAACAAGAGATTTAAAGATAGGTCCAGCCGACAAAAAAGATGCTTTAAGGGCATGTACTGTTCATTCCGCAGGAAAAGAGGGCCAATAGGCATAGTTAACCTGGCTCGGGCACCCCGGTCGTCGGGTCAGAAAGGAGCGTAGCTCGCTCTACCGTTAATGATTGATCCACCAGACGCGGCTGCTCACTAACAACCGATTCCTTAATAAGGAGGTTTGAATAGGAAAAAGAGTGGCTGTATCGAATCCATGGCTAGCATGGGTGTCAAGCATCTAATCCGTTTTGGTGATGCGGAATTGATCAACAATCGGATTAGGGAAAAGTACATGACGAAGAATGACAAGCGCTTAAGCAATACAAGAGTTTTATTAACTCTATGATCGCCTTCGGTCCTTCAACATAAAGTATGTGCCAAGAGACTTTTACAAGGCTGCTTCCTTGAAAGCCATTATCGTTCCTGCTATAGATAAGAGAAAGATTTTCAATTTCCCTTGAAGTTGGGATGGTGCACAAGCCATTGATCACAAAGTAGATCCGCAAGTACTTAAATCATATGATCAGGTTGATTCATGCTATATGAGAGAAAATATGTTTTTTTATAAGATCAAGATTTCCCGTCCGCCCAATTCAGTGGTAAACTTGGTTTGTATGATCAACAAAGTGCATTGATAAGTAACGCTGATTTTCCAAAAAGTAAACATCTGAGAAAGTGATTCTATATCAAAAAAATTAAGTAACCAAATAAATATTCATTGCAATTGATTGCTTGAAAATTGAGAAGCAAAATAACTCAATCAATTTATTACAATCACATTTTGATTGTTGTAATATACAGAAAATAATCACATTTTGATTATTGCTTGGAAATGGAATTGAAAGCGTGTAGGGAAGTTTCAACATCACCTAGAAAAAAAGGACGCAAGTGAACAAAGTTGAGGAGAACCCACGACTCACACGGAGAAAGATCTCAAGGTTTTTTTCTAATCAAACATTCTTCATGGCTTAAATTCTTTCAGCTGCGACCTGACTGTTATGTTCAGGATTCACTTTCTAAATTTTCTATATAGACCAACAATTTACCAGCCCCTCGCTCAACTTCGAACTTGGAGTTTCACCCAAAACCCTCTCTATGCCAAAAAGAATGTCTTGCTTTCCTTCTTAAGACATCCTGAAATGATTATCAATTTTCTGAAATTACACAAATTACAAGTCTAATCTACCTTTTATTCAGGGGAAGTGATAGTTTCTTTTTGAATATTCACATAGGAAAACAGCCTCACTTGACTTTTCAAAGCAACTTCAAGAACAAAAACGAAAAGATGTTAATGAGATACTCCAATACTAATTACTGAGAGTTTGTAAGATTGGCAGCTAAGACATTAATTTTATGACAGTACATTGAACCACATTTTCCTAGTGGAGTCCCTAGGCATCAAGAAAAGCAAGCAGTTGAGCATCAAATCAGAGATAAATAGAAGGTCAAACTGACTAAGAAAAAAACAAGATGAAACAGTATTCTCAAATTCATTTAAAGACCAATTTACCTAATTGAAACATCACTGGTGGTGACATCTGAATTATCAGAATCAGTGTCAGAGCTTGAACTTGTCAAATCTTTAGATCCAAAAGCCTTCTCAAATTCCAAGGTCAGTCGCTGTACAAGATTTGGAGAACAGCAACAACATTGCCAGCCTTGCAATTTGATTTCTGACAGGAATTCTTCTCCAATGTTCCTCTTTATACATTGCATGCAGAATAACAAGTCACATGATTTACAAGTTATTAAGTCACCACCACGTCCACACCACCCACAATAACACACTGAGCAATCAGGGTCCTGCCATAAGTTTCATTAGAGACGCATGTATGAGGAACACTTGAACAAATCTGAAAAAAAGACAATTTTAGCATATGACATAAATGTGTGTGTGAGTAATTTGTGCTCATATACACGTCCACATCTCACAGTAGAAAGAAACAGGCAAAAAGGCCATTTACAATCATGCCCACAAACAAGATGCACAGGCAGAAAGAGAGACATGGATCTCTTCCAATTATAAGGCACACAGTACACACAAATAAATGTATCTATTGTCTATAATTCAGACTAAGACTTCATATTGCCCGAGGCACTAAGCACTACACAAGGAGCTCGTCGAGACAAGTGAGACGCTAATTGAAATATAAATATATACAAGTCGTGCAGAAAAATATTAATTAAGGTTCAAACAATTGAAAGTAACAATTAATATTGATATAAAAAATAAGTATTACATCATTACATACAAGGCGATCAACAAAAACACAAATTTACAAAAATATATCTTCTAGCACATGCATAACTCTAAAATGCTCTAATTCTACTCATCATCAAATCTACCACATCATCCTCATCACCATTAATATCATCAAATAAGCCCTCATCAAATCCATCATGAATTTTTAGCCATCAACATCCACCTCTATTTTATCTGAATCAGCCTCTGCCACCTCTACTCTTATTACTCTAAAACTCAATAGCTTTGCATTTGCTCTCTAGTACTCAAAACCTATTCATTTACTCAAGATTTGTTGTTTGTGACTTCAACCAGTAGCAAAGATTATAAAGATTGTGATTTTGTGTGGTGCAAATGGAACGGTAGAGCAATAGAGAGGGGGTCTTGTCATAAGGATTATGGTAATGAAAGGGCAAATATATTTAAAAGAAATACAAAATTATTATTTTTTCAAAGGCTAGGCATATTTTAGAAAAACTAAAAAATTTATTTTTTAATAAAAACCTATCACATGAGCACCCGGTTGCCTTATTTCCATGCCATTTCGCCTCACCCAAACATGGGCCAGCCGCTCGTGACTTGCCTTGCCCAAGCAAGCGCCCAAAATGCTTTTGACAACACTACAACACTTATATCAACATCTCCAAATAAAAGAGGAGACTACAATTCAGAACACATAGCTGATCCAACTATTTTTACCCTTCAACATAGTAATTATCACATCAGCAATTTTAAATATGCAGAATAAGGTGACAATTAGAATGTTGAAATCATATTTAGTGCAATAAGTTACTATCATTCATTATAATACCTTCAGCCTCATATTTACTTCCACAGCACATTTGCATTCCTTGCAAACAATAACTTTCAGAAGCGGATGCTGATGCACCTCAATAGCCAGTTTATCACAAGCTGTGCATCTGAAATTCTCATTTAAGTTCGTTGCAGAAACCTTATCACCAACAGGATGGCCTCCATTTTCTTGAATGACAGGCTGGTCTTCCAAAGAACCACAATTATCTTTTAGAGTGTCAGCTACATCATCACTATCAAGGATGACAGTTTGAGCTCTATTAGCTTCTGCGTCCTCATGAAGACACTTAGACACTTGAGTTTCCATTGGCAGAGACATGAATTCAGAAAGCTTTGAAGAATCTCCATTACATATTATCTTTTCCTTAAGGGTATCAGTAGAAGGCCCACAGTCATCAGGCGCGCCAGCCTTGTCACCAGTCAATCCAACTTCAATATCACCAGTTTTTTCATCAGCAGAAATCTCTAGACTGCATTTTATTAACTGACCAATTGACAGACCTTCCAGACCGGCTTCCTGATCACAGGCCAAGGGCAGCACATTAGCAAGAGAACATGTGCACACCCCACAAAAAAACAGAAAAAAGAAAAAAAAAGGTCAGAAGTCAAATAATCAAACATGACCACACAGTCCCAGTAGCTATGGATTTCAATCATGATGCTCATATGTCCAATATTGTTTTGTCAGTTCCTTTTGTAGGGTTTCTGAGGTTTTCTAGATCAGAAGATAAACAGATATATCAATTAGTGAAGATAAACATTAACAGGATAATAAATTGGATTATCAATCACAATGCAAGAAACCGCATGCAATGCAGCCCCTTTAATCAATCTTATTATTAATCAGTTGAATTAGTGGTAGTATGACATACAAGCCAGCTTATATGGGACAGGATTTAGGAACCATTAGCCAGCCAATTTGAAGTATACCAGTAATAAATTAGAAATTGATTTACTCAATTCCATGAACACATTTTTATTCAAGCAGCCACAAAAGAACTAAGGTGAAATCAAATTCAAGTATAATATAATAAGAGGGGTGAACCTTGTCACTGGTAAGGTTACTTCCTCGTGCACCGGAGGCCATTGATTCAAATCTCAAACACAACCTTTCCATAACATAGAGATAAAGACTTTGTATGCTTAACCTTCCTCAGACCTCATAATGCATGAGTTTCGTGCATTGTGTCATCCTCTTTTACAAATGTGATAGGGTTACAGGGGTCAAAGTCATGTTGTCTCGGGTCAAGGGATGTCAAAAGGGTCCCTTAAAGTTGCTGAAAATCAAACCCAGGCCCACTTTATAACAGTGACAAATCATGTCGGGCCATTAAGAAATCACGCCATATTTGGATCTATTTTTCTTAAACCTATTTAATTTAGTAATTATTGGGCAGTAAATTATGCAAAAAATTAATTGACTTACATCTTGAATGAGTTATAACTTATAACTCTATGCAATGTGAATCTATTAAAGACATCAGCAATGAGTAGCCGTCTGTAAGCTTAACAATTGCATATTATAACCACTTCTGCATTGATTGAAATTTTTTTATAGGTAAAATGGGCAAGGAGTTGGTAGGAATCGAACCGTAATTTCTCAAAACAAAGTATCCTATAAATTGATTAATGCATTCAATGTATCAAATCATGAGATTTCTGAAGTAAGGGGATTCATCGTCACCAATTTAATTAGCATGTCAATGTCAGCTAATCCAAAACCACCACCTTTGTGTTGTCGTTTCATAACTATTGACGTCCTTAAACCTGGACTGACACCCTTAAATATAATGAACTTAAAACAAAACCCACCACTATAGCAGTTCTGCTTGAAACCAGATGCCCAGTCACAGTTCAAATTCCAGCAATAAAAATTGCAAGATGACACTAGAACGGACAATATCTGCTCGCTTAAGAGCACACAACATGGTATTCCGAATTCTGATTCACGAAAGAGAAAATGACGAAAGAATGCAGTACTCAGACCGACAGACAAATTTACTACACCTGTTTACTTCTCTTTTGGCATCTCTGTCGTTTCAAATGAACTTGGAGCTTTTTGTCGATGATGGCATCATCCTCCTCTTTAACCTGCCAATAGATATGAAGGAAAATCTACAAACCAAAATTGGTGAAAGTACATACAATAACAACAACAAAGTTTTATATCCCACTAAAGTGGGATCAGCTTTATAAATCTATTTTTTGTCACTTTTCTCAATTTAATGCAATATCCTTTTAAAATACCGGTAATTTTAAATCTTTTCTTATCATATCACTCCATGTTTTCCTATGTCTACCCCTTTCTTTTCTCCGACTGCAATTAACTCACATTTTTCTCATACGTGCTTGCTCAGAATAGATTTCAAATATTCAAACTACCTTAAAAGTCATTTCCTCGTCTTATTTTCTATAGGTATAATTTCCAAGCGTCTATAAATATCATCGTTCCTTATCTTATCTTTAAGTATGATTCCACTTACCATCTTAGGATTTTCATTTTTATAAATGTTATGCTTAATTTTTCAACATGTTAATGCTTGATTGCCCAATATTCTAATGCATGAAAATAGGTCTAGTAGTCATCTTCTAATATTTTCTTGTCAGTTTCCAATGTATATTTTTCTCACAAAGTACTCCCGATGTAGTTCTTATTCTCCATTTTAACCAACCTATACTATTTATATTTGTCGGGTCATTATTTATATCTCCAGTTTCTTAAATTATAGATCCAATGTATGAAATATATTGTTTTTAAGAATATCTTAATCATTAATTTGTTCATTATTGTCTAGAATCACTAAAATTACACTTTAAATATTCGTTTTTACTTCTACTTTCAGTCCAACGTACTAATTTTATTTTTATACCTTCTCTATTTTCATCTATTATAACAATATCATCAGCTAATAACATACATCAAGGAATCTCATTTTAAACATCGCTTGTAAGTTCATCAATAATAAAGGTAAATAGAAAGGGACTCAAAATATACCCTTGATGCACTCCTACATAATAGAAAAATCCTTGAGGTTTCCTCCTATAGTTTTAATACTAGTCGTTATCCTTGCACACATATCTTTGATTATATCTATATATTTTTTGCCAACTTTTTCTTCTACAAAACACACCATAAGAGTTGTCCAGGCACCCTATCATAAGCCTTCTCTAGATTAATGAAAACCATATGTAAATCCATTGTCTTCTCCCAAAATTTCTCCATTTAACATTCTCAAAAGATATATAGCATCGGTGGTTAGGTGTCCATGCATAAATCCGAATTGCTTTTCGGATGAGTTTGTTATGCACTCCTTTTATTTAGCTCCTCATCTTAAAATGATCTCCATCTCTTTTATGTCCTTCGAATTCTATGTGCTAGAAAATTTTTTTAGAACAAGTTATCATCGAAGTTTCTTTAAAAAAAGTGCCTTTAAGCACTTGATTGGACAGCAAAACAAAAAGGCAACAGTTGAGAACCTTTCGATAGTTCCTCCTCTGCTCTTCGGAAAGATCTAATTCTCTTTCATTGGCTAACGCATCAGCTATGAAAGGATCAGTGCAATCGCCATCAATCTCATCAATCTCCTCCACCTGAATGTATCCCAATGTCAACCTCATCTCACAAACATTACAGAATCATATCCAACAATAAACCATGCATAAAAATTTTGTGAGTTTCTTGAAGAGAAAGGTAAATGTAATATTGCTGTTCCCCCTTCACAAATAGAATGTAGTTGGACATCAAACTTGACAATGGAGAAGAGAACTGTCACATGCTACGAAGCAAGGGTAGTAGCTTGAGGTTATAATGATAATTTTTCTGCAGCGGTCAGCAGCTCAATATAAACACGGGCTGACAGATGCATAAAGGTTCAAAAATTACTTCTAATTTCTCTCCTAATTCATAAGAGGTTAAACCCGCTATAACTTGACTTCTAGAGGCATACGGTGCACACACATGTACACACACCCACACAGAGGACACATACAGGAACAAATTATTTCAACTAGTTAATACATTTCCCACAAGTACACAAACTGGTTACTTTATTCCCTGATACGAAAACACGAGCATGGCGCACACAGCAATCACATGCACACACCAACTGAACTAGTAATTAATGCTAGTAGGACTGGATCGCTCAAAAATGCCAATTAATTTGAAGCATTGAGTTCCAAGCCTGAGAGGGAAACATACCCAGTTTAACAAATGAATACCTCAGCAAAAAATTAAAAAATAAAATAAAGCCACTATAACAATAAATTTGAACAAAATCTTAACTTAAGCTCATGTTGCACTTTTATCTAAAAACAAAATCAGGGGAAAAAGGTAGATTCCCCCCCCCCCTCCAAAAAAACTCATGCCAAGGGAACTAGTAAATACAATTGAGCTCTCTCTCTCTCTCTTCAAATTTTATCGTTGGAAACTTAGAGGACACCAAGAGAACCTTCAGTATAAGTGAGAAGATTACCTCGTCCAATCCTGGAAATTTAATCCCTATCATTGCAGCCTGCTGTGGAGTACTGGCCAAGTACACAGAAGACCAGTGTTTGCCACCAAATGAAACACTATCTTCTGATGCCTGACTAGAGAACAGTTTGTTGAAAGAGCTCCAATCCACCTCATTATTTTTACTCACAGCCTCACCATTGTCATCTGCGATGAATTTTTTACCCAGATACCCACTAGCGCCTTCTTCAAGTATTTTACCATGTCGTCTAAAATCCCACAACATATGGTTATCTTTATTGGACCAAAATTGATTATTGGAACATTGAAATGCCAAAAGAATTAAAGCATACCTCCTTACAGGCCTGAGAGCCTGCAGCTGCTTTTCAGCATCTGCAATTGATTCTGCAGCATCATTGGTAACTTGAGATCCTACCCAGTGTGTCCTCTTCCGCCAAGCTTCTGTGCAGCAACCTTCCGGGGCCTGACTTTCAATCCATTTATAGACACTTGGTAGATCAACACCAGCCCCATCAAGTTGCTCCTGTTGAATAAGGAAATAGTAAGAAAATGTGTAAAAGATTAGGGACTAAAGCAAGCAAAGAAGCCACTTTCTCACCCAATCCCACTTCTAACCTTGTCCATGATTAATTACACCTAGAATGAGAAAGAATGGTGGCCCAGTGCACGTGACTCCAATATTGTGGGCTCCAGGAAGATTAAGATGTATATAGCCTTATCCCTACATTGTAGAGATGCTTCCTTTTTAACCTGTGACCTCCAGGTCAGAATTGCACAAAGGCTCACCCTCACCCAGTGAGAGAGAGCTACATAAAATTGCCCAAGACCATCACTTATAAAGAAATAGCCAACAACGCCAACTACCAGTTGTAATTGCATAATCTGCCTGAACACTAAAAATTATGCAATCAGAAAATGGAGGGTGAAGGCACTAAAAAAGGAGGATTTTTACCTCAAACTAATAGAGTATGAAAGCAAAAAAAACCAGACTACTGAGCATTCCCAATGATGCACAGACTCCCATTAAAGCCCTTGTTTACCACCCACACCATGCTTTGCAGCATTTCTCCTCCTCGCCCCCTCAGTTTCCCCCTATTATTAACAAAGTAATAGTTAATGTTAACCCCTAGCCCCCATCTCCCTCTATTAATTTTGAAGCTAAGCTTGAATAGCGTATTTAAAATACATTAAACCACTTGTAAAACACAGATTTTGAATATTAATCAAATAATTACCTTTGGCATTTTATGAGTATTTAATCATTTGGATTGGTTGAATGAATCCCATTCGAGTAAGATTGTGTGTCTCTAGTTTGATCAAACATTCCCCCTTTGGCTACATCACCCGATCAGTTGTGCATGGCTTTTTAAGGACAAAGCTTAGGCAATCCAAACCCTTGTAGACATAAATAGTCATAAAAGAATACTAGCCCTTCTATCAAAACTGATGGGTAGGACAAGCCACTCTAGTAAGAGTTCTTCGCCCTCCACTTAAGCCATACAAGAAAACCAATGAAAGAGTGCATAATAGCTCAATAATCGAGCTCACTGATCAAGTGTTCTTGCGCTGAAGATGAACGGGACGAAATTAAGTTCTAAAATAGCGGATACATTTAAAGGGAGATCCAATGCCATAAGAAGAGCTTCAACGGGAATAAGAAATAATATTTTTTCCTAGTTTTCAGTGTCAATACATGACCAGCATGAAAGCTACAAGCAGGAAGATTCTTAGATGCACATCCACAAATGCCAACCTAAATTTATACCTAAATAAGAAATTCGCTTCATTTTACATTGATCCAAGAAAATTGAAGTATCACCTAATATGGTTAAATAGCAATGTCAACAAATGCTAGTTATTATATTTATACCACATGTGGAGATGGCTGGGATAGTGTATCGCAAACATTATCATAATACCATCTCACCTTATTATTTCTTGTCATTCTCCACTTCTCCCAAAGTTGTTGGAGATAAAGTAACTGTGAAAGCATAGTAGATCTATCTTCGTTTAATAGAAAGAGTGAAAGATAAGAAAAGGCCAATGTGTCTCGGAATATTCATCTACCCTCCTAATGGAAACTCAAAAGACTGTTATTATCCACTTTCCTAGCTCTCTAATAAGTTTGAATGATGGTTTACATAAAAGCATTCCTTCACCATTCCACATATTAAAGGTTTGCCACAGCAGAAACTTATGTATTTCCATTGCACACCCGAGAAAAGGGGACTCCCATATATCCGTTGGATTGAAATCCAACGGGTGAAATATAAAATAAAAAATATTTTAAAAATACAAAAATGATTTTTTATGTTATTTTTTTATTATGCTAGTATTTAGATATTTTAACATTTTATTAAAAAATTAATAAAAGTACNATTATTTTAATATATTAAACATTAGCCGTTGGACCACAAACGATCCAATAGCTAGGGGCTGAGTCACAGATGCTGTGCGGCACAGCCCCCTTGCAACATTGCGCACCCAGGTGATGTCATTTGTTTATTCATTGGGACACATCTTTCATCAGAACCTATTTAAGGAAACATATATAAAGTGATAAAAAAAATGCATCAAGAAATGAAGAATTTACTCGGAAAGAAGAAAGATTCAAACCAATAAGTGAGCACTTTCGGTTTCAAGGTCATCCAGTGAAGATTGCCACTCTTCTCTAAATATTTCCATTTCATCTGCCACAGCTTTCTCCAGCTATCCACCAGAAAACAAGCATAATTACATGATGATGATGCAAAATTATTGAGTTTGTAAGTACACGAAAAGAGTACTACTAACATCTACTCCATGAAGAGTTTGTGCCAATTCCGCTCTAACTTCACGCTCAACGTTATCCAATGACTCTTTTTCGAGTGACTCTTGAGCCTCTGCTGCCTGTAAACAAGAGTGGGCAAGCCAGAGGAAGAAAGAAACCATCGCCAGCTAAGATAAATCAAGATGGAAAAAGTGAGCAATGACCGAGAAGAGGAAATGGTACCTTACTCTCAACTTCTAGTAGTTCATCAATCAATTCTTCTATTTCTTCTTCAGTCAGAGGTGCCTAGAGAAAAGATAAAAGACAAATGACAGCATACTCTAAATCTTTACCAACTCCAAGTGGTGAACTTACAAAGGCAACTAAAATAAGAAAAGGGAACACAATAAGATAATTATGCTAACTTGCCTCAACATGCAAATTGTCTTCTTGCTCTAATGCTAGTGATCCATCCTCATCATCCAAATCATCCACAAAAGATTCGTCAGAAGTACTATTAATGTCTTCCATGTCCACATTATTGTCTCCCACTTCCCTTTGTTTGTTCTCCATCTTTAATCTGAACCATATTGAGCGATTATATGATGCCTAATGCAAGCAAATACAATAACACAATTCCAACAATAACGATAACTTTACATTCTCCATCATGCTAGCTTCAACAAAAATCCATCACAAGCAAAGGTACAACCAATTGATACAATACCATGAAAAGCGCAGCAAACAGGACCACAAGTTTGTCCGTGCACCCATGCACATGTGCATATATGTTTACAGTTGGCATTACCGCCTCAGCCTAGGTTACAGTTTGCTGTTAGCCCCAAGGAAAACCCATGTGAAGTTCCTTCCCACCAACTTAGAAAATTTCCAAAAAAGGGTTGCAGTCCCTCACCAAACTTCCACGGCTATAAGGTTAAACAAACAAATAGGACACAAATATCAAAAGGTTATCTCATATAACAATACCACATTCATAAGCTCAAAGCATATAGCATGCAGCAATTGTTGTTATGATAGAAAACCTATAAGTCCTTGTGCTTGATGTTTATACTTATCCTTGTGCTAAGTATGGTAAGGAAATCTAAGGACCAGTAAAAAATTGCTTCAGATTCTTCCTACCAAATATAACATCCCGTGCAAAATAAAATCTAGCCCTAAGAAGTCACAGAAACAATGATACCAATGGTTACGATCAATGATATGCAGAATTAACTCCAGAAGACATGTATATATAATGCTGTAGATCCTTCCTACCAAATACAACAGCCCATAAAAATGAATACTAGCACTAAGAAGCCACAGGGACATTGGTACCAATGGGTATGGTAACCGATATGCAGAATTAACTCCAAATGTGTCTGTGTGTGTGTGTGTACATGTATGTACATATATGTGTACACACACACATGCATATATATGTGTATGTATGTATATCTATGTATGTATGTATATATGTATATAAAAATGAAATATCATTACAGCATGAATGCAGGAAAACAGTGTATTTCATCCCAGAACATACCAAAGATTATACAAATAAATACATAGTAAGATGTCATTTATCGGATTCCAGTCACTAATGCTACATGTGATAATACATGCCATTGCACACTAGTCTTCACTAAATAATGAGGATCTCCTATAATAATAACGGCAGTAACGTTTACATTGTGCTTCAGAATGAAACCATACAAACAAAGCTGGAGAATTTGAATTACGTTGTGCTTCAAAATGAAACCAGCCAAACAAAGCCGAATTTCAAGTTCTTCCTCAATCCTCTACCTCCACTGTCGCTTTTTCCCTCTCTCGATATTCATTAATCTCAATGTGGTTTCAGTTGTAACTTGTATGATAATCATAACGAATGTGGTTTCATTAATCTCAAGGGAAGGGGGCTCCAATAAATCAACTGAATGAGAAATTTTTCACTTTTTGGAAAATACTCGCAACATTAACCAGCGAATGCCTGTAAAAAGTTCACTGTGTCTGCTGTTATTAGATTTTTTTCTACTGTTGGCATATCTTTTTCCAGACACATTATAGACGAAGTATTCAAAGCACTCCGACCTCTCTCCCTTTTAGAATGTATCGAATGTAAGCTAACTAACTAAATGACTTCAAACGATCGACTAATCTTGACCCAGAATGACAGAAAATAATACTTACAGCGATTAAGATAGTTCCATTGTGAGAAATCGGGATGAATCGAATCCAAATCCAGGAGAAAACAAACCACGGGAGCAGAAAATGAAGCAAGCATAGGCTTTCCGATCGAACACTTGCCGCGAAGAGCTAGGGTTTAAAGGTACCAGCAATTTGACATACATCAGGGAGGGAAATTCCTTAAAGACGTTTCGCGGAGAGGGTAAACTCGTATGGCGCTTCCGTCTTTTGCATTTCTCTCCCTTCAATCTCACTCTTCTTTTGTGTTCTGCTGGCCAGCTGTTTTTCTCTTTTAAACGGTAAAATTGTTAAATAGAATTTTTATTATACTCTTGCCTAAGTTACTTCTAACTTCGTATTTTTCATATAACAGTTAATATTAAATTCTCAATGTACCACCAAAGGAAAATCAATGGGGTTCATTTCAATTCAGCTGAATTTTATGAGTATGTTTTAGTTTAGTTGATTTAGAATTAAATTTTAGAATTTCTATAG